>JXTB01000156.1:660181-682653 GCA_002914805.1 Parasponia andersonii | reverse complement strand
GTTTTGATTCTTTTATGTCATTAATTAATTATTTAATTAATTCGATGCTTTGCGTTGTTTCTCCGTCCTTCCATCTACTTTCTCTCTCTCAATCTGTAGGTTTCTCTCTCTACGTAGTTGCTTCCAATGATCGACAAAGACATTTATTTTATTATTTTTTATTTGTATTTTTTTCTGATATTTTTGTTTATTTGATATTGTCTTTTTTTTTTTTTTTAAATTTTTTATTGAACTTGCCGGTTATTGGAGAGATCGAGGGATTCGAAAATGGGATTCTGAAAAAGGGAAAAGATCGAGAAGAAGAAGAAGAAGAAGCGTGATTTGAAACTTTGTTTGGTTTCTGGGATAATTGGAAGGTGGATTCGAGATGGGTTTTTTCAGTACTGTATTGGGTTTTTGTGGATTCGGAGTTGGGATTTCAATTGGTCTCGTTGCTGGGTATTTTCTCTTCATCTATTTCCAGCCAAGCGATGTTAAGGTTCTCGTTTCTTTCTCCTGCCTTAGCCCTTATGGGTTTAATTTGTTTATCTTACTTTGGATTAATAATCTGTTTGGTTCCCGAGAAAGTAACATAGAAGGAAAAGAAAAAATGAAAAGAAAAGGAAAACATGGAAGTGTTGTTTGATTTGTTGCTTTCATATAAGAACCAAACAGGGTGACTGTGTAATTGTGAAAACCGATTGGTTATTGACAAGAGAAATATTTGTATAAGAAAGTTTGAGATAATTTGGGCAAATCGATAATGGGTGGTGAAGAAGGATAAGCTTGTTGTTATCCTTGTTAGCCTCTTTGAGTATTTATGTTTGTGTGTGTTTATTACATAATATATATTTTTTTCAATGGTGATAAATTTTATGATTTTTAGTAGTTGTATGTACGTGTGTTTGTTCATTGTTGTTGCCTTCTACATGAATGTGGTTTGTTGCCTGAGAGCAAATTAGAGACTTCTTGTTTTGGTCTTTGAGTTCTTAGTTTAGTATTTGGTGAACAGAACATTTATGCATCTAGATACCAAAAGAATAAGAACCTGGAAAGAAGCCCCCGGGCAATGAAAAACGAAAAACGTATGCCACTGGATTAGGCATGATGCATTTTTTGAATTTAAAGAAAATTATTGTCAATAATAATTGAAGTTAAGCCTTTATCCAGAGGAATGAAGATGACCAAATAGGTGGAGAGATATCAAACCAGGATGGTAGGACATATATGTAATTAGTAAACTATCACTTGGTAATTCAGGAAAGAAGGTTAGCACATACAAACAAAACAAGTGTATGTTACTGTCGCAAGAGGGGAAAAAAAAAATAAAGAGAAAAGAGACATGTAGAGGAATATCAAATTAGCTGCACTATGCTAATATCTGAGGATTACATTTCTGTCTGCATTTTTTTTTTTTGAAGTTTAACAAATTCCTTTTGACTCGTCAGGATCCTGTAATTCGTCCTTTGGTTGAGCAAGACTCAGAAACATTGCAGCGGATGTTCCCTGAGATTCCACTCTGGGTGAAAAATCCTGACTATGATCGTGTATGCTACTTCTTCCTTTCTCCATCACCTTATCAGAGTCTTGGGCGGCTGTAGTTTCTGGCATTTTAATTCTTATTGCTTTCTTGTTTTGCTTTTGTTTCCTGGTGAAGGTTGATTGGCTAAACAAGTTTATTGAGTATATGTGGCCTTATCTTGACAAGGTAATCTATATTTCTGGCCATTTGAACGATTTTTTCTAGATTATTGCTCCTCATAATTTTTGATGAGTTTCTGTGGTTTTTGTTTTGTCCTCGTGTAGGCCATTTGCAGGACTGCAATGAATATTGCAAAGCCCATAATTGCTGAGCAAATTCCAAAATACAAGATTGAATCTGTTGAATTTGAAACACTCACTTTAGGGACCTTACCACCAACTTTTCAAGGTTAGGGATCTGTTAAGCGTCTTTTAAAGTTTATTTCCATCCTGGAAACGTTCATGAGTTATTAGTAATTAGTTTGATTTGTTTAGAGAAAATAAAGCTTGATAAATGCATTTGGATTTCTGAAGCTGATCACTTTTTTTTCCCCCACAAAATATTTTTGCAGGTATGAAAGTGTATGTCACTGATGAAAAGGAGTTGATTATGGAACCTTCCATAAAATGGGCTGGAAATCCTAATGTCACTCTCGCTATAAAGGCATTTGGGTTTAAAGCAACTGTTCAGGTTATTGGTTTATCGTACTGTTGTGTAATAATGTTTTGATCATTTTCCTTATAGTACATGACAGAGGGGGAGGGTTGCTGCATGTTAACCTTGCGCTCTTTAATTTCAGGTGGTTGATTTGCAAGTCTTTGCCTTTCCACGTATTACTCTAAAGCCCTTGGTCCCAAGCTTTCCATGCTTTGCTAAAATTTATGTCTCTCTTATGGAGAAGGTTTGTAATTTTGGATGCTTTTAATTTCACCTGATCTAAATTCAGGTTTTTCTTGTGGTGATATTTTAAGACAGAAGATTCAGATTCTTGTTACACATAGGCTCCAGACATTGAATTTAAGAGTTAAAAAGATCATATTCTTATTTCATCAATGCCTTTAATCGGGAAACTTCTTGGTTGGATCGATTTAGTGTTGGTTCATAGATCTCCATTTAGATGTTAGGAAACTTCTTCTAACTACTTTTCTGTCTTTTATTATTTTTGTCTTCCGTTTTGCAGCCTCATATTGATTTTGGGTTAAAGCTTGTAGGGGCTGATCTGATGTCAATACCTGGCCTCTACAGATTTGTCCAGGTACCAGTTTTTAACTTGTTTTGTCCTTAAATATAAGGCATGCATTCTTCTGCCTGCTTCTTCCCCTGTTCTTTATCCTCCCCCATTTCCTTCTGATGTTGAGTAGTTTGGATATAGGTTTAAATTTAGCTTTGCTTCAATCAGGTTTTTAAATGTCCTAAAGAGTTCTGCTTCACATGGATGATTTGGTTTTTCTGCAGGAGCTCATTAAGGATAAGGTTGCCAACATGTACCTGTGGCCCAAAACCCTTGAAGTGCCAATAATTGACCCAGCAAAGTAGGTTTCTGAATTCTCCTGATATTTGGTGGTGACAATGATTTGGCTGATGCAATTAATTGATGTTGCAGAGCATCGAAGAGGCCTGTAGGAATTCTGCATGTGAAGGTCCTAAGGGCAATGAAGCTAAGAAAGAAAGATCTACTAGGTGCATCAGACCCTTATGTTAAATTGAAGCTTACTGAAGATAAGCTTCCATCAAAGAAGACTACCGTCAAGCACAAGAACTTGAACCCTGAATGGAATGAGGAATTTAATTTGGTTGTGAAAGACCCACAGAGCCAGGCTTTAGAATTACATGTATATGATTGGGAGCAGGTACTTTATTCTGATTTAGCTCTAAAATCTTGTCTTCGTCATTTTTATCTTTTTGCATCTAACTCTTCTTTTCTGTTTTTTGAGGTTGGCAAACATGAAAAAATGGGTATGAATGTAGTTCCTTTGAAAGAACTTCTTCCTGAAGAGCCAAAAGTTTTGACGCTTGACCTCTTGAAAAACATGGACTTGAATGATGTTCAAAATGAGAAATCCCGCGGGCAGCTTCTTGTAGAATTAACATATAAACCTTTCAAGGAGGAGGACTTGCCAAAAGGCTTTGAAGATGGTCAGACACTACAGAAGGCTCCCGATGGAACACCTGCTAGTGGAGGTCTGCTTGTAGCCATAGTTCATGAAGCTCAAGATGTTGAAGGAAAACACCATACTAATCCACACGTCCGACTTCTGTTTAGAGGGGAGGAAAAAAGGACCAAGGTACAAACGTATTTACCATTTACATTGTTTGCCTTCTAAAATATTTACTCTGTAAATGACTTGGAATAAACTAGTGGTAGGCACTTGAAAACAGTAGTACTTAGAAACTGAAAGAGAGAAAACAAAGCCACATGGTCAATAGATGGTATCAAATTATGTGTGTATTTTGATCTTCCTGTGTTATTGGTGCAAACAAATCATGGGGATGCTTCTGTGATAAAGATTTTCCTACTTCTCCTATGATCTTACAGCCTGTGAAGAAAAACAGAGATCCGAGATGGGAAGAGGAGTTCCAGTTTATGGTTGATGAGCCTCCTACCAATGACAAACTACATGTGGAAGTCGTCAGTACATCATCAAGAATGGGCCTACTACATCCAAAGGTTAGTGTGCGGACCTTTTATTAGTGAAAGAATTGGAAAACGGATGATGATCATGAGTTTCATCTTTCATAATTAAACACAAATGAATGCTGGTGGAACACCTCTATCCTCTTCTGTCGAATCTAATGGTATTCTCCACTAGAGTTATGGCTGCAGTTTGTCTCATCAAGGAGTTTGTAAGTTCATAAGGCGAACCTCTATGAGAGAATCAAAATAATAGTTAAACTTCGAATGTGCATATGACATGGTATTATTTCTTTTATGTTTGTATAGAAGCGCTATCTTTTCATCAAAGAAAGGGAATTATCGGTCCTAAATCCTTAGACTACTGTCATATTGATAATTGACCTATCCTATCCTATTCTTGGTTTCCATTTTCCACATGAAACGAAAATTCAGAATTGAGTTCACTTGCGTTTTTGTAAATTGTATGTGCTAGCTCTTTTCTTTTATATGTACTAAAAAAGCTTTTTTTTTTTTTATTGTGAATCAGGAATGTCTGGGTTATGTCGATATCAATCTTTCAGATGTAGTTGCCAACAAACGAATCAACGAGAAGTATCATCTCATTGATTCAAAGAATGGACGGATCCAAATTGAGCTGCAATGGAGAACTTCGTCATGAGGTCACTAGTTTCTTTCAAGATTTCGTATTTGAATTGGTCCATGCCGTGTCTAAGATAATGATTAATTTTCGTTCACATTTTTTTTTTTTTTTTTTTTTTGGCATTAATCCCTTCACTATACATTAGTTTCTTTGTTATTCGTGTACATGAGTATAAATGTGTACATGACTTTCATGGCTGATACTAATTGCACCAGCAAAACCTTAAAGTTTAACTGCCTTGCGAGCCTTCAACTGATATAAATACATATATATATATTTTCACCGAAAAAGAAACCCGAAACCGTAGTTGTTCAACTCCTGGTTTGCATGCCTTGTGGGAAAGAATTGGTAACAAAGGACCAGATATTCCAAGGACATGTTTTCTGAAACGATTATGAGTATATGCAATTATAATTTTGAAAGTTTATATTCTCGTTTATTATGTTTCTAATCTTTGTTATTATAAAACTCGGTCAACTAAAGTAAAAGCGAAAACGTGTCTAGTTTTGGGTAATTTTAATATCGCACAATTATGATATAAACATACATTAAAATCTGTATTTTAATGTCCTTGTAGGTCTACTGTTTGACCTTGAAATGTAGAAATTATTTTGTTCCAAATAAAAGGAACACGACGTACAACAAAGAGAAATTATGCGTACGTGCCGTGGTCAATTTATACGCACTTGCAAAATATGCGTTTTAAAAATGACATTGAGAAAACTCAAGGAAACCGGTTTATGTAATTAGGGTAATAGGTAATAGCCTTGAGCTTGACAAACTTGATTAATAAATATTTTATTCTTCTAAATCATATATATATATATATATATATATATATATATATATTAGGAAAGTAGTTTAAACATTCAGTTATAAATGCTGCGTTCTACAAAATAGGAAAGTTATAAATAAAGAATATAAAAACAACAAAAAGTATACTTAAAATTTTAAGTGTATCGCCTTACGATTTCAAATTTAAATTGCATAAAAGAAAAAAAATTAAGCACTACGCTGTAGAGTGTAGACAATTATAATTAATAAACTGGGGGTCTTGGGTTTAACAAATAATCACGTCTAAAATACCATTCTATCTTCTAATACAAAAGACATGTCATGTGTTTAGTGAAAAATTAAGAAAAATTAGAGTCTTTAGGGGGAAAAAAAAAAAAAAAAAATGAAGGTTTGATTGAAGTTGAATGGGTGGGACAGGTAGGAGGGTTCAGACAATTTGGCTGTCCAAAGTCCAATGAGGTTTGATTCAATTGAATTCCTTGTGATTACTATTATGAAACAAAAATAAATATCAACCTCACAACTCTCATCACATCTCATCTCAGTACAGAGACTTAGTACTTCGAGTTAGGGCAGTAACCAGTCGCCGGTAAGTGTTTGGATTCCGATGGCGTTTCCGGTGGTTGACTCCGACTATCTCAACCATATCGACAAGGCTCGTCGCCATCTCCGTGCCCTCATCGCCACCAGAGGCTGCGCCCCCATCATGCTCCGCTTAGCGTAACACCTCTCTCTCTCTCTCTCTCTCTCTGTGTGTGTGTTTGTTTCCCGGGAAAACCCGAGAAAAGAAGAAGACCCCAATAAGGAAATTAAAATAAACAAAATATATTATTGTTATTTTTATTAATTCGAGTATGTGGGAAAGAATTTGCAGGTGGCACGATGCGGGCACGTACGATGCCAACACAAAAACTGGTGGACCAAATGGTTCGATTCGGAATGAGGAAGAGTACAGTCACGGCTCTAATAGTGGGTTGAAGAAAGCCATCGATTTCTGCGGTATACCTAATTTTAACTTCAAGTTGTCTGTTTTTAATAGCCAAGTCAAGCCAAAAACACTAGTAAAATTAGCTTCTGCAATGTACTTCTAGCTTTCTGGGTGTCTTCCATAGTGGCTTAAATGATTGTTACTTGCGTGATTTTTGGGGTATGCAAGTCTTTTCTTTTCTGGGTCAGTGGGTTGTGATTCTTGTGAAGGATGTGGTGTACTGTTCATGTATTTGGTTCTTAAGAAAAGCAGCTGGAGTTAGAATAGAAGATGAATGACTTAGTTAACAGATTAACTCTAATGTATTATATTGTACGGTATTACCAGTAATTGTTTCATACTAAAACTAAGCTTAAAGAAATGTTGGAATCAGGTATATTGCATGGACAGCACCTGTAGTTATATTTAGAGTTAGGAGCATGATTTGCGTTTTAAGTTCACGTTTAGGCATTTGCATTATTTGGGTTTCCCTTAACTATGAATTTCGGAATTCTTTGACCTTGATAATTTGACATTTACTCAAACCGCTTTTTAATGTATGCTTTGCCTTATTTATTTGTTTTAATGTATGTTTTTCCATTTAAATTGGGCTTTCTTCACTTAGTTACCTGACAAGTTCTTTTATTTCTGATGTCAGAGGAAGTTAAGTCTAAACTTCCAAAAATTACTTATGCTGACCTATACCAGGTGATTTCTTCGAAGACTTACTACTTTAAATCTTAGAACGAAGCATACAATTGGAATAATTGGCACTGTTAATTAGAAGGTGATTTTCATATTAGATCTTGATCAACTTTACGGCTATTTCTTACTGGAGCCCGAACATCATTCGATTTTGAACTGACAAAATCTAGGAATTCCCCCACCCCCCCCCAAAAAGTCTTTAAAGAAGGTATTGAATTCTGTATTCTACAAACTCTGGAAACTCGTAGTAACAATAGCAATGAGCAAGTTCAGAGCTTAGACAAATCCCACCTTGTAAGAGACCTAAGCACCTCCAACTGGTAAAGGACTTTCTGCTTCTGGGTGACGAGTTTACACTTAAAAGATAAAAGCCTCGTACCGTCTTTATTCTCCCTCTCCGTTATGGCTGGTGACATATTAAGACATAAGAGGGAGAAAAGTTATATTCCATATCACCCTTGGTTAGTTAACTAAAAAAGAGAAGGAACTTACATTGCACTAAAAAGTAAGGAAGAAATGGTGTTGCAAAACCAAATTCTGAAATATCCCACAAGTGATGTGGGAGGGGCTCTTTATGTTTATGCGAACATCTAGAAATTTATGAAAAGAACTTCCTTTTAACGTTTTTGAATGATCATTTTGTTGTTCAGCTTGCTGGTGTTGTTGCAGTTGAGGTCACTGGAGGTCCCACCATTGATTTTGTGCCGGGCAGAAAGGTATACTGCTTTTCAAGAGCATAAGTAGTTCTTCCCCCCAAAAAAAAAAACATATCATTACTTTTTATTTAATGTATGCTCTTTCTTTAGGATTCAAAAGTTTCTCCCAAGGAAGGGCGGCTTCCAGATGCTAAAAAAGGTATGTCTACTATTTAAAGTGTACTTCGCAAGCAAAAGAAAGAAAATGAAGAAAGATTTTTTTTTTTCCCAGAACTCCTTCAACTTACAAGGTTGTTTTTTTTGGGTGTATTCACTTGGAATGGTAGAAATATAGATGCTGTCTTGGTTTCTATTTATAATTGCGTTTCTTCTGCTTAAAACTACAGAAAGTTTTCACAGCATATGCAAACACGCATGTTTTGGTGTTAGCTTAAGCATTGTACTATCATTGTTTACAACTGCATTTCTTTGCGGAAAGCTTCTTAACATTGTTGAATGTCCATGATTTACGCATAACTACAGTCTGAAATTGTTTTCCCCTTTTGGCGGGCAATTTTGGTGGCAGGGGCACAACATCTTAAGGACATCTTTTACCGAATGGGCCTGTCTGATAAGGATATTGTTGCCCTGTCAGGAGGCCATACACTGGTACTTCTCTTTTCCACTTTTCACCATATATGGGCTTCATTTGTTGTAGTTGATATGCCTTCACTCTATTTTTCGTTTCTTCCGGTTTTACAGGGAAGAGCACATCCAGAGAGATCTGGTTTTGATGGTCCTTGGACAAACGAGCCTCTGAAGTTTGATAACTCATACTTTGTGTAAGATCTTTCGGCTTGCATATTATGATATTGTAATAAAACTAGTTTATATACATAGACGTTGAGGCTTGACAATTTATTTGAACTTGTTGATACCAGGGAACTTTTGAAAGGGAACTCAGAGGGACTGTTGAAACTCCCAACTGACAAGGCTTTAGTTGATGATCCTAAGTTCCGTCTGTTCGTTGAGCTGTATGCTAAGGTAAATATGGACTTGTTTCTCTTTCATCTTGCTGCCCGGTAATTTGATGAGTTCATTTCTTCCCTAATTATTTTGACATTATAGAGTTAGAACTCATGAGGAGTTAAGACACCCAGGTGCTAGAGTTGGTCATCTGACCAACCTGGACTTGCTAACCAATAGGAACGGGATTTGGGTTCCATCATTTATTAAATTAAATAAGTCAAATATTATAATCCTTTGTACAGAACATAATACTAACATGTGCGTTCGAGACTGAGCCCCTTTTATTAGGTCAACTTCAAGCCAAGCGCAACTAAAAGTTTATTTTCTAATAGAGTTCTCAAACCTTTTTGTAATTTATTTTTTTATTCGCGTTTTTCTAATAGTTTTTGTTTCCCACTAACAAGGTCTACTCATTTTTTAGACATTATGAATAAGATCTGAATGTTGATTTCGGGTTGGGATTGGTGGTCAATTTTGGTATGCAGTTAAGATATGAACCTTGTGATATCTCCAAATTAAGGTCAAACATGGGTCATTATATTTTTAGCTGCTATATAGGTCAACGTTGCATTCCGTTCTTTTATTGGATCGGAATAAGGGATTATACATTACCGAACTCCCAATTACCTAGGACTTTAAGAGATTTTTATTTGAAATAATTTGTAGTTTCATCTCATCTCAATCGTCCTCGTCTTGACCTGTTTTCTTTTTACTTGTTTTCCCAAAATTTGACTTGTATTATTAGGACGAGGATGCATTTTTCAAAGATTATGCTGAATCACACAAGAAACTTTCCGAGCTTGGTTTTAATGGAATTTCCTCAAGCAAAGTAAATGTGAAGAATAGCGTAGTAGTGGCACAGAGTGCAGTGGGGGTAGCTGTTGCTGCAGCTGTGGTGGTCCTGAGCTACTTCTATGAAGTTCGCAAAAGAATGAAATAGACTTATCATTCCTATTCTTAATCATGTATTGTATGGTCCAATTCTTATGCGAGCCAAGAGCTATATACTTTGTCTGTTCTAGGACTAACAATTGTTACGAGGATACTTGGTGGACATTTCTACGACTTTTTAAGTAAAAATGTTAAAATGCACGGACCTAAATTCGCTTGGTGTCGCGCCGGCAAGCAAAACAAATATTTGTTCACTTATGTACGTACTCACCTAGTATTTATGGTCTACCTTTGGTGTGTAAATACGAGTGTGTCTTGGCTAAAGGGGGCTACAAAAATATCCTAATGGAAGGTACCCTTAGTCCCTACTCCCTATCACAACCCGCCTTTACTAAAAAGCTGATTGATTCTTCTCTTTCCGGCCGATCCACTAAAATATGGTACTGAATCCTGATGAATGCTATTACGAGAGTTTACTACAATAAAAGCATTTCTATGTAATTCGTGTTCTAATTTAGTCATAACGAAATAAAAGTCCTAAACAAGGCGACCTGAAGAAAGTATTAAGACATGGTGTAAATGCCATTAAATGACACCAAACGATATAGAATTAAATAAAAAGGTTGAAGCGTTATCTGCCAAGGGTTCAACAAAATCAGAGTTTGGGGTAAAGCCAAAAGGTTCGGAGGACCACACATGGAGGACAGGCAAAGAGGTAGGTAGGAGTAGTCTTTTTGTAATACCAAACACTGCCCCCACGACTCTTCCTCAATACCTTAGCACATGACATACACGTGTTGCTGGGCTGGGGGTCACTATTGGTTCAGATAATTGCCAATTAAAGCCATGACCTCATGTCCCTTAAAAATATTTACGTAAACAAATTTGATTCCATTTTTTGTTGCATCTTTTGAACCCCCGTATGATTTTGTGTATGCATTATGTACCTAGAGAGGGCTTGATAATAGGACAGAGACCATTGTGCTAATCTCAAGTGCAAACCAACCTAACTGATATGAAATTTGAAATTGGAGAGCAGTAAGTAATAAATGCACTTAATTTCAACATGTTCGATCCATTAATACCTTCTTTTCTAGCTAATTCTTTTATTTCCTCTCCTACTAATATTTGAATGAAAACTTTTATTATTATTATTATTATTATTTTTTTTGGAGAAAAGGTTGAAATAAAGCTACAGTACTTTTGACGGGATTAAATATAATTAGTAAATCTTGGAATGGTTGAAAAGCAGTACGAGGGGGGGAGAGGAGTGGTGCAAGAACAGTGCGAAAGGGGGTGAAAAGGTAGGTGAAATTCATGCACATAATTACACAAGTGGACCTCTCTTGCGGCCACCCTTTGACAACAACCTCTGCCCATGATCCTTTTAACTCCTACCATCCACTTGATTTTTGTGATGAGAGAGAGAGAGAGAGAGAGAGCATATGGGGTGGTGGTGGGTAACAAATAATATGCAAATTGGACGGAGATAACAACAAAAAGGTGAATCAACTTCCCAATCTCTAACCCTACTTCTGTTGCCTAAACTTGCACCACAAGGCCGGGGAAAAAAAGAGGGAAAAAGAGGGAAAAAGTGGAAGGTGAACCAAAGCCCACAATACAACCACAACAACACTACTCATTATCTTTATTTCTTTTTTTAAATTTACTTTCCCTACTTTCTCCTTTTTCTTTCATCATCATCCTGCCTTGAACCCAACTTCCAAACCTTCTAGAAACTCTTTTTTCCTCTCTCTCTCTCTCTCTCTCTCTCTCTCTCTCTTGCTTGATAGTATACCAATCAATAAAGAAACAGAAATACCATCACTATTCTTGCGCAAAAGAATAGCCGAACCACTTGTAACATTTCTTTTCCCAAATGTCCACTACAACTAACTTACTAAAATAACAAAGTTTTGTATTTCCATACAAGCAAAGCAAAGCAAAGCAAGATTTCATATTCCAATTTAAAACACATGTTGGCTTGAGTTTATCCATGCTTAAATTTTGATATTCAACACTCTCAATCTTCCCCAATCAACATAATCAGTATGCAGTTAAACGGGTATTAAAAAGAATCAAACGCGTTACTATTATCTAATTAGGTCTTTACCACTTATGAGTAAAATTTGTTCAAAAGACATCCTATGAAATTTTTTTTTGAGGTAGACCTTTCTCAAAAAACCTAATTAGCATAGTAGTTGGATTGACATGGTTGATAATTGCTTGCTACGTGTAATCCGGTACACATATACGGAGAGCTGGGGGTGATTTTGAGAGATCTGCAATTATTAATCTAAAACTTGCCTAGAGATTAGACAGAAAGAAAGAAAAAAAAAAGGGGCAAAAATCATCTCTTGTCTTGCCTGTACTTTAATATACCTTACTTTACACCTACCTGGAGGTTACCCATAGTTAATGTCTCTTTCACTTATTATATGATTGAAGCTAATATCATCAAGTGAGAGAGGCCACCAGCCACTCCCTCTAACCTGTCTCACCAACTCGCATCTAGAAGCAATTAGGGTCACTCCTCTTTTTTTTTTTTTTTTTTTTTTTTTTTTTTTTTTTTCTCTCTCTCTCTCTCTCTCTCTCTCTCTCTCTCTCCTCTCTCTTTTCTTCTCTCTCTCGCTCTGGTTTAGTCAAAAGCCTATATAATCATACCCCAAGTCCTCACAAGGGTCGGCCTTAATGTTCCAGCAACACAAAAAACAAGGCCACCGGTTTCCCACCGCTCCTGCTAAAAGCAAAATAGAAAATAAGGAAAAATTTTTAAAAAAAAATAAAAAGTTAAAAACATTTCTCTTTTCAAAACAAGTTGTTTTGGTTGTAACTCTCTTACTCAATGGGAAGGTCTCCTTGTTGTGAGAAAGCTCACACAAACAAAGGAGCATGGACTAAAGAAGAAGATGATCGGCTCATTGCATACATCAGGGCTCATGGCGAGGGTTGCTGGCGGTCACTCCCTAAAGCAGCTGGTCTCCTCCGGTGTGGCAAGAGTTGCCGGCTGCGTTGGATTAACTACCTCAGACCTGACCTTAAACGTGGCAACTTCACTGAAGAAGAAGATGAGCTTATCATCAAGCTCCATAGCCTCCTTGGAAACAAGTAAGTTTTTGTTTATTTTTGACAAAATTAACCCTCACCCAGATAGGGAAAAAAAAAACATGTTTTTGGAGTCATATAATTGTTTTTCAGTTCATTACTAATGATGGGTTTTGCTTGAATTTTTGCACAGATGGTCTTTGATAGCTGGAAGATTACCAGGAAGAACTGACAATGAGATAAAGAACTACTGGAACACCCACATAAGAAGAAAGCTTTTGAACAGAGGGATTGACCCGGCAACTCACCGGCCGCTCAACGAGTCGGCTCAGGAAACGACGACGACAACCACCACCACCACCACCACAACCACAATATCGTTTGCTGCTTCGACCGCTAAAGAAGAGGAGAAAACGACAGGTGGGTTTGTTATCAATGACATGATGATGATAAACCCAGTTCAAGGAAAGTGTCCTGACTTGAACCTTGAGCTCAGAATTAGTCCCCCTTACCAGCAGCAACGCCAACCGGACCAATTGAAGAGTGGAGGGAGAGTTCAATGCTTTTCGTGCAGTTTGGGATTGCAGAACAGTAAAGATTGCAGCTGTGGAATTGCAAGTATGGATAGCAATAGTGCAAGCAGCAGTGTTGGTTATGATTTCTTGGGCTTAAAGTCTGGTGTTTTGGATTACAGAAGCTTGGAGATGAAATAATAAAGATGATATTTGGGGGGAGTTTTCTTTGTGTAGAACATAACAGAATCGAGAGAAATTAGAAAATGAAAAGAAAATTGCTAATTCATTTGAAAGCTCTCATCAGAGTTTCTTTCTTCTTTTTTCTTTTTTCACTTTTGCCCCTCTAATTGTATGACTCTGTTTATAATAGTATCGTATCAGTACAGCTTGATTACTATTGATAAAATGCTTTACAATTGTTAGAATATTGATTTTGTTTTTTTCCCTCCCCTCAATATATGTTATATCATGAATGTGCGAAAGTATTATGGTGATTGATTTTTGTTTTGTCAGACTCCAAAAGTGTCAACTATGCGTTATGGTGATTGTTGGTACCAACAGATAGATAAAGTAACAGTGGATCAATAAGACTAGAGCGTTAGCTCTCTCAGTACCTGAGAGTACAAGAGCCAAGGCCCAAAATGATGGCTTAATTTTTTCTTTTGAACATATACAATGATTCACTTCATGAACCAATCTTTATTGCTTTTGTATGACCAACAAAACGATGTGTGGGATTAAACTTTTAATATGTGTTTGTTCTTTGTTTAGGGGATCATATACTCTTTATCCTTTCTCCTAATTTGCTGGTACTTTATTATTATTATTTTTTATTTCTATGCTTTCAAAACTTTAGATTCTTTTTTGGTTTGTCTTTTGTTGATAAAGGATTCATTTTCATATGGGAGGCAATGGATAAGCTCTAAGAGGAGGAGAAATCAGGAAGATGGAGTGGTGGGAAACCTATGTCTTCTTTCATTTAAGACCAAATGAAAAAAAATATGAAAAACGCTATATCTTCTTTCATTTAAGGCCAAATGAAAAAGATATGAAAAACGAAAAAGAAAAGAAGAAAAACTATTTAGAAAGCGTGAAGGAACTAACAACTGTCCGTAGTACCATACTTCTACCAAACTCCGAAGCATTAATGATCTGAACTGTGAGCCAACCAACCATATCATATATTTAGAAAAGAAACCCTAACTAGATTTCTCTACTCTGTTACCTTTACCTTTTGGCCAACACGCCAATTTAATTTTGGAGCAGCATGTGGATTTAATTATGTAGTACTTTTTTCTTTAGTAGAGGGTAAAAAACAGGGCAAGAGAGTAGTGTCTGTAATCAACCCTACTTAGTTTTATGTCTCTCCTTCATAAGATTTTAATGAAATGATGGAAATGATGAACCCAAAAGTTCATCTTTGCCTAGATTTTTTACCACCCAAAACTTCAGTTTTAACAGCTGCTTCGGTAACTGTCTTATTGTCTTTCTTTGTCCTTTCTTTTTCCCCACCTTGTGTTGTTCGTTTATTGACATTTTCTTTTTTTATTTTTCTTTTTATTTCTTTTTAAAGGAAAGGTCGTTGTACTAGTCGACAATATAATCTATGATAGCTTCTTTTAGTTGAAATAACTAAATGAAGAAATGGACTAATTACGCTCGTGAACCATGCAAATCCGGTGCCTAATATGAATGTGTATACACATTACACACGCACATTTTGATCTAATTCTCAGACTGGAGAAAAAAACGGGTTTATATATTGAGACTTTTGGCGTCAACCTTTGTACCTTTTTTTGTCTGTATATATTTTTTTTAAAGTTCAAGAAAGGTAAATATGGATAGGCTGCGGAACCAAACCAATAGGATTGGATGCCCTATTGTTGACCTTGTGTCTCGATTTTGTTGTTATTTTTTTTTTTTTTTTGTTTTTTTTTTTTTTCAACCCCAAACTTTTTTTTTTACCAGGTTATTTTTTTTCTTGTTTTAAGGGTTCTTGGGGGGAACCAAAGGGGGAAAAAAAAGATAGAAGTCTTCTATATATGCAACCCATATCAAAATAACAATCACTGAATTAGGATTCAGGCACCTGTTAAATAATCATTTCAGGGTGCCCGATAGGCTAAATGGCCTGCAAAAGAATGTCAAAGCAAATCTTTTTGTTGGCAAAGAGGAATCTAAAAATGCAAGTCAGTATCTGTATGGTTCCTCGTAATCCCAAAGATAATCAAGTTCAATATTGATTTAACAAGAACCTGTTAAGTGAAAACAATAAATTATGAATAAGATCTCGTAAATCAAAACTAAATTCAAATACTATGCTCCAATATCTTAGCAGTTTTAATCAATTAATGCATACCTTTCAGACCTACTAAAAGCGTTCATTTTCAGATCTAACTGTTTTACCAAAAAAATTTAAAGTTTAGAGTGCTCATACTTCTCACAAGATTACGAATTGACCAAATTACAGGTCAATGGGTCATACCCACAACCGAAATTTATCTACCAGCAATTAATTGATGGTTATTTCAATGGGGTCATACCAGAACGACCAATCTAATTGAGCATGTCCTTATACTAGCTTTCTCTCAATACATGAACCACCTAATTCTATTATTAAATTAACAATAACAATAATAATAATAATAAATTTTGAAATTACCAACCTATGTTAGATTAAGTTTAGAAATGGTGTTTTCTTCATTATAAAATATATATATATATATATATATATATAATAGAGGAAGACAAAATAGCAAAAAAGAATCTCCCAGAGAAGAAAGAGATGAATTGCATTCCCAAAAAGCAATCTAAGACATAGATGGCCATGAGAAAGAGGACACATTGGTGATAGCTACTTTGAAACAAAATCCAGAAAAAAAAAATGGCCCTTCCCCCAAATAAAAGGGGTCACTTTTCAACTTTTTTTCCCTTTCTTTTTCTTTTTCAAAAGTGTTAGGTAGAGACATCAGAAGCTTCCATAAGATATTTTTTTTCCTCCCTTACTATCAAAGACATTTTTATAGGATAGACTATTTTTTCTTTTCTTTATAAATAAAAGAAGAAAACAATTGCATTATAATATTTTTTTATTGGTTCTCTCTCTATCAATAGGCTAATTATTGATGTAACTTAAATTGTTAATGGATTCAACCTCCACCAACATCACATGCAATACCTTTGCGGTGGGTCCCCTAGATTTTCTTCTGGATCCCTATCCCTATTTAAATGACTTTACAGCATAGGTTCAATTACTAAATAATTACCTTGAACTTATATATTCTTTTGTTTGGTAGGCAAGTCATCTTTCTATCCAGACTAATTTTGGGATCATAGTGTGCCCAACTGGATATTGATGACAAAAATGTGTTACACCAAACACTATGGCCAAAAATTTGGGGTCCATCTCTGAAATTAATAATTCAAGTTAGCCTCATGATGTTCCTTTTCATTTATTTGTTTATTTATTTTTTGAAAGAAAAAAAAAACAGTTTTGTTGTCTGGATTTGAAGCCAGAGAGCCACACAGAGTCACTGACTACAGTACTATGAACTTTTTTTTTTTTCAAGTTAGTTCATCCCTTATAAATTATAAATGTAGATGATCATGATTCAACATATACATATAGTATCTGAAGTCTTTATAACCGATTGTCAAGATAAAAACACTAAAAATTTTCATGTACAGTTCTATGCATGTGTCACATCAACATTATTCAATATTGATGCATAAACTATGGGGCCATAACGTGGAAGCAGTTAGTTTGATGCATTCAAAAGCCCAAAATAATATGCATAAACATTTCTTCTACCAAATTCAATAAAATATACCAAAATGAAGTCAGATGTGGTGACGAATAAAGAAACTTTTGAAACTCTTATAGGGAATTAGTTTGGTATCATGCGATCACATGATCATTAGTTCAAACGATTATTTTAGAGGTAAAATATTTGTTTACATTTAGCTAGAGAAAAGAACAACGTGAGAATATGTGTCCTATAATATGGCAGCAGCTTAAAACAAAAGAAAATCCCGCAAAAGCTGCCTCAAATGGCTCAAAATGGGATTTGAATAAAGGACTATGAATTTGAACAATTCTTCTTAGAAAGGGTGTCTTAGAAAATTTTTGAACAATGTTTCTTCAAAAGGGTGCCCTAAAATAATGATTTCATAAGACTATACAAGTCCTATAAGTCCTGTACACTCGTTTCCTGGAACCTAGAAAGAGCGATGCAGAACAAAATTGAGGAAGGAATGGCAGGATTGTAAATTTTGGGGGGATAAAATTAAAAGTGGGACAACGCAATGAGATAGAAGCGAAATAAAGAGGACTGTCGTATGTGTCCCACACGCTACCAACTCCTCTCTTTTTGGGCGGTGGTTGGCAGCCATCGACGTAGGATCATGTGCGTGGTTGCGGCGATGGACCCCACTTGCTGTCATTTTCCGAAAACATTTGGGCCCCACATAACGCTCTCTCACAGTTATACACGAGTACTTGGCCGCTGCAAACTCGGCCATGGTGGCCTGCTTATGCATGAATATACAATCTATCTATATGACTAATTGACTATATCCCGAGCCACGTCCAAAAACCTCATTTATCTAATTAATCATTTTCTTTATTTAATTTTTTTAATAATATTTTCTTTCCACTATCAGTAATGAAATCTAATCCAAGCAAACTTAAATGTTCCAACTTTATTTTTATTTATGTATAAATTTGAAACCTTTATGTACGGTGAATCTTCTGACCGCATGGGATGAGTTTGTCTGTCTCAAACTGCAGGGTGAGTTAAAAAGAGTTTGGACTGGCAAGGGGAGTGCGCAGGTTAAGAGCTCGGCGCAAGATAGAAAAAGTGCAGCTGGTAGGAAATTAACAAAGTTTGGTGAGGTATGCATATTAATTAATAATTAGAAGTGGAAGATAAGAACAAGCATTGGGGAGGGGATGGGATGGGATGGGATGAGAAAAAGGATATATATGAGAGTGTGTGGCTCAGATGTATGGAGGTTCAACTGGTTAGGTGGTGGTCGCTTGATTGATTGTGATGGTCTGATGGATCCAAAGTCATCACCCTTACCAGTCAACTATATGCCTCTTTCATCAGCTTAACCTCAATCTGTCTAAAATTATTATGGGGGACCTCTGCATTTAATATCTTTAACCCCACTGTATCCCTTCCCTTCTTCAACCTGATTCTTAAATCTCCGTACCTGCCCAACATCTTCTAGCTTTATCTAGCATACTACATCTAACTCACTATTTCACATACACGAATATGTGACGAGGGGAAAGTGATTGGGTACCAAAATTTTGTAGGAAGGAGAATTATGGGGATGAAGGGCCCTACAGTGTGTAGACACGTTGAGTTGTGTTCAAAGGGGTTGATGACGTTATTTTCTGATTAAAAATCTTAGCCGTCCACCGGTGGTTGCCATTTTGATGTAGATATGCTTGAGTTGTGAGGTATGATTCAAATCGAATAGGACATATCATGTGACGTGATGTGGATCTTCTTCTGTATGGAACAGTACTATAAAGAAGTAATAATAATATTAAAAAAAAAGAAGTGAGGACGTTAGAGAGAGGGGGAGAGAGTGATAATGGTAGGTGTGTGTTACCTGATTGCATTGTCTGAAAACAAAGTCTCTGGAAGAGCCCAATTTGTACAGATAAGTACTGGGACTAATTACATAACGGCGGATAACCATGATTTCTGGCAAGTTGGAAAACTGAAAAAACATGCTTATGATTACTAGTGTCTCATGCTTGATGCTTAAAGCCAAAAGTATTCAAGGATTCTCAAAAATACTTGGGAAATTTTTATCTACGGTTTTAACACAAGTACATCACAGAGCAATATGCAGACTCGCTCATATACATTCCATAGTTCCCTGTGCAAATGGATACAAGGATTTTTTTTTTTTTTTTTGTGGCTGAAAAAATGGATATATGGTTGAATTTCTTCAGTACAATGTTTTCAGCTAAGAGGGAGAGAGAGAGTGCGGAGTAAGTGGGTAAAAATTCAAGGCCAGAAAATGTTTGTACTTTGTATTGACTCCATTTTCATCAAAATTTGCGCAGAAATCATGATGCTTTTTCACTTTTTACCAAATGAATTGAAAAGCAAGAACAAGACTTTCCACGTGATGGTTTTCAAGGACTTTTTTAGCATTTATCAGCAACACTTGATGGAATCAAGACACACATTATTCTCCCTCGGTTTGGTTTGAACTTTAAGGTATCCTACAGAGACATGTAAATACTTCTCAACAGGTGAACGGCCCCAAATTTCCTTCACTATAAATTTTATGAAAAGCATCAATAAAATTGATGGCCCTTTATCATGAGGAGAAAAGAAAGTCATAATCAACATTTCCCCCAAGATATAGGAAATAAGAACTTCTTAAGAGTTAAGACCCTTTTTCAAGGTAGCCGCTAATTAAAATTTCTAGTCAATTTACACGAGTTTCTTTCCTTGGAAAAATACTGGTGCAGAGTCCACCTAGTCGATATCCTTGGGTGGAAAAGGCTAAATCCCTTGCGTAATCAGTTGAGAAATTCTAAATACATCTGAATTTGTACAGTGAACACTGAACATCTCCACTTCAAAAAGGGACACAAAGTCAGAACCCAAAAGCCGGTCAGTTTTGTTAAATTATCTTTGAATACCTGACAAACTGTAAGCATAATTCTTAATCTAACCACTCTTTCTCATAATATAAAATTCTAAATTATATATCAACGCTTTAAGAATATAATTCAGAAATAGCAAACAAATATCATGCTAAGCTGGGTTTTAATTTTAAGTGGACAGTGTTGTAGCGTGCCACATATATGGAGAAAGTTAAAGGAATTGGGTCAATAAAGACGCCAAAGGGGAAATCACGCGATGGACTAACCAGAAGAGAGAAACATTTCCAACGAACTAATCTCACAAGAAAACAAAGAAATCTACTTTTTGACACCACTGAAATCGTTTTGAAAATTGGAAAATTACACTACTAATTCTAGCTGAGAAGAGCCAAACTAACGGATTAGTCAACTATTTTGATTTTGATTAGGCATGACTGCCCGCAAGCAAACAAACAAACAGTTTAGCAGTATTATTAGAATCTAGGCATCAAGTGCCTATAAGATTTTGACGACTAACAGATTGTTGACAAAGATAACTCGACAAAAGACTAACCACAAAACTCTTCCATCAAAGTTCTGATCGAAATACAATGATCGGTTATCTTATCTATCATCATTCACGTGATGAATTAAGACTACAATCCGATATTAAATACAACAGTTAAGAAATTAAACCGGATATCATCCAAGTTCCAAGAATGCTCGTCTTTGGGAAACCATCTAGAGTTTTTCAGAATGTGAGGGAATCAGCTTCATACCTAGAGTTTTGGAGCTGGGCGGAGAAGTATTTCGCCACGGTGGTGACGGCGGCGGCGGCGTTCCCTTTACAGGCGGGCCCCACGTGATCGGAAAGAGCCAGGGAGGCCTCTGGGAAGAGGAGCAGTCGAGCACAAAGGACGAGTGTCGAGATGTCGCCGCAGTTAAACGTCGCCGTTTCTCTGATCCTAATTCGCCTTCCGGGTGTGGGTTTGGGCTGCTTCGATACTTCGGGTCCCGCGTGAAGCCCAATTCCTTTAATTTTAGCCCAGCCATATCCTTTTTTTCAAGGGCGAAAAAATTATACCAATACCCACTTATTAAATTTAATAAATTATTTGTAAAAATTGATTTAAAAATATTTATTATTTTTCTGTTGTCCCACCTGAATTTATTCCAAAAGAGAAACTTAGCTACCGAAAATGGTAGTTAACCGTATGAAAAAACTGTTGTTATCTCTGAATTCTTTGAGCTGTCCGTCCCCAATCTAGAGGCTTGTAACACAAACTCTAATGTTTTGATGGTCACTTTCTAATTTCACGAATTACCACAGAACTAAACTACCATGCAGACCTGCAACCTGGGCAGGATGGGCTTGGTTCAAGTTCAACCCAGTTCGGCCCATTATTTTTTAATAAAACCTCTTTTGTTCACTAGCTGGATTTCTCTATCAAATAGTTATACTTCTACCCAACTACATAATCGACCCAGGCATATTTTATGACCCATGTCAAATTTGGTTTGGAGCAGGCAACTCCATTCCCCATTTTATTTTTCCTTTTCTTGGCCTAATATTTCTTTTGTGAAAGCTTCCCATATCTAATCAAGCATTACTCTATAGACCATAGTAGTTGCGTATTATAAAAGGGAAAAAAGTGCTTATTCAAGATGCACGTGTGATAAGACTAAATGATAGTTAATTAGTGGTGACGCTTGATAATACTATATAGCATTCTCCTATTAATCAATTCATATATGTATTATTCACGGATATATATATATATATATATATTTATATGAGCACAGCTATTTTTTTGGGGAAATTAGCTTAAATATGCTCCGTAATATCCTTATTTTGGCCCATATGTACAAGTTAAAAAACATTTGAAAAATATGCTTACGGACGAAAATACCCTTACTAATACCTAAGAGAAAATATGCCTCTTCCCCCCTTAAACTCCTCATTTCTCTCTCTCTCTCTCTCTCTCTCTCTCTCTCTCTCTCTCTCTCTCTCTCTCTCCAACTCTCTCTTTCGTCTCCTTCTCTGAAGAGCCAAGAATCATCGCGTCGTTAACCGAGGAAGACGAAATCTCGTCGTGCCAAAGATCGTAAATCTGTTTCAGTGTTTAGGATTACGTTGAGAAAAATGAGTCCCCAAAAGAAGGTAAGCAAAATCTGATTTGAGGGTTTTTTTTTTTTAATTTAGGGCATTTGTAGTAGAAGACGATTTAGAAAATTTTCACTTCATTCCGACATTTTTTCGATGCTTCTTCGATTAGCTGGTCTAAATTTTCGATCATATTTCGATGAGTATGGCTGAAAATAATACCGGAAAATCACGCGAAATTCGACGTGTTTTCGATGGTATTTCGACGTAGTTTCGATGGTATTTCGACTTGGTTTTGATTTATAGAGTCGAAATTTCGATCCCTTTTCGATGATATTTAAAAGAGAAATTAGGTTAAATATGCTCCGTATTCTCTATTTATTAAATAGGT
>JXTB01000156.1:642123-657032 GCA_002914805.1 Parasponia andersonii | reverse complement strand
GAATAGGGATTCCATCTCCACCATCACATTTATAAACAACCTTAAGTTCTAAATCAAAACGATTTTTATCAACTCCAATCACCTCATACAGCTTATCTACAAGGGTCACAAAAGTTATACCCATCCATACACCCATGGCCTTACTTTCTTTAGCAATATAAGACCATAATATTTTCTCTGACGAAAACTTCCATTCACCGTTATACAAAACTATGATGTTGAAACGTGACTCTGCAGATGAAACAAAAAAAAGAAATTAGATTCAACAGAAAAAAAACATAAAATGTAAACGGAAGAATCTATATTTTTAGCCATCGAAAATTGGTCGAAATTGGTCGAAAGAAATAATCGAAATAGTCATCGAAAATATGTCGAAAATTCGACTACCATCGAATTATAGTCGAAATATAGTCGACGAAATTCTTACATCTCAGACTTCAGCGAGATTTGGTTGAAATTATAATCCAAAATCGAAATAATCATCGAAAAAAATAATCGAATTGTCATCGAAAATATGTCGAAAATTCGACTACCATCGAATAGTCATCGAAAATAGGTTGAAAATTCGACTACCATCGAATTATAGTCGAAATATAGTCGACGAAATTCTTGCATCTCAGACTTCATCGAAATTTGGTCGAAATTATAATCGAAATACATCGAAATTGATCGAAAAAAATATAATATAATAGTCATCGAAAATAGGTCGAAAATTCGACTACCATCGAATAGTCATCGAAAATAGGTTGAAAATTCGACTACCAACGAATCGAAATATAGTTCGACGAAATTCTTACATCTCAGACTTCATCGAAATATGGTCGAAATTACATCGAAAATTCGATGTTTATACTGAGGTAGTCTGATTTTTTGAGAAATCCAGACTTTTGCAGATAATCCCAGACTCAGAAAACAACTTTTAATGTATAAATTATGCTCGTAACATATCGAAACTCAGTTAAAAATCATTTCAAACAGTACCCATATAAATTACATACCCATTTCGAGGATTTCCGTCCTCCGTCTTACTGCCACGTCTTTTTTCTGTTTTTTCAACTTTTATCCTTTCTTCTTTTCTGCTCTTAGAATTTCAGCTCCTTAGACAGTGTGATAAATTCAAGCATGAAATTACATGAAAGATTGTGAGCATATAGAGGGAGGAATAAGGAGTTACAGCTTGGTTAAAGAGGAGAAGAGCGACATATACATTATAAACCAATTATAAAGGGCAGAAGTGACATTTCAGGTGGGTATATGTATATTTTTCAGAGTTTTATTGAGGGAATCATATGTGCCAAAATATGCCTCTTATAATGCATATTTAACCTAATTTCTCATTTTTTTATAAGTATTAATTTAATTAATGAAAATTTAATATTTATATTTTTTTACTGTAAAATATAAAATATAAAAGAGATAAAGAGCATTGATAAAGAACATCTTGAATCTTTCAAGAAGCAACGTACCTCAATCTCAACCAAATTTCAAAATCAACCAAATTTCAAAATCATGCAAGACTCTTTATGACAATTCTGTCTCTTCCGAAAAACTCCAGTTACTCCACCACCATGAAATTCAGTCTGTGCCAGTTGCATTGGACTCTCAAGCTGAAAGATTTGAGTTTGCATTTGGGGGTTACTAAGGCGAAGCCTAGGGCATAGGCTTCGACCCAAATCTACCTCATAGCTAACAAAATTTTTCAGAATGTGAGGGAATCAGCTTCATACCTAGAGTTTTGGAGCTAGGCGGAGAAGTATTTCGCCACGGTGGTGACGGCGGCGGCGGTGTTCCCTTTACAGGCGGGCCCCACGTGATCGGAAAGAGCCAGGGAGGCCTCGGGGAAGAGGAGCAGTCGAGCACAAAGGATGAGTATCGAGGCGTCGCCGCAGTTAAACGTCGCCGTTTCTCTGATCCTAATTCGCCTTCCGGGTGTGGGTTTGGGCTGCTTCGATACTTCGGGTCCCGCTTGAAGCCCAATTCCTTTAATTTTAGCCCAGCCAAATCCTTTTTTTCAAGGGGGAAAAAATTATACCAATACCCACTTATTAAATTTAATAAATTATTTGTAAAAATTGATTTAAAAATATATATTATTTTTCTGTTGTCCCACCTGAATTTATTCCAAAAGAGAAACTTAGCTACCGAAAATGGTAGTTGACCGTATGAAAAAACTGTTGTTATCTCTGAATTCTTTGAGCTGTCGTTGNTTCATAAATACTTATTTTAAATTTCCTTGCATAAATACTTTTCTATACTTATTTTTTGAGAAATATAGATCATCACTATTTTACACATGAAATATATACCTTGCATTAAATATATATTGTGGTATATATTTCATGAATAAAAATTCCACTAAAATTGGTACACATTTTAAAATATATACCATAAATGAAATTTAAAATAAAAAAAATAAACTGTGGCAAACATATACATTGTAAATATATACCGTTCATATTTTACACATGAAATATGTACCTTATGGTAAAATTTACATTGTAAATTGAACCACTCATGTTTTGCATATGAAACATGGACCATAAAAATGAGTATTTTTGAAAGTAAAATTAAAAATAAGTATTTATGAAAATAAGTTTTAAAAATTGGTACTAGGCGTAAGTTTCTCAAAATATCTCAACTGATCTAAATTTTTTGAAAATCCCAGATTGATTTAGAAAAAAATATCACTTTTTTAAATTTTTTTTTAGAACAATACCAGTTTCCATTTAAATTGGTATTTTTTAGTAGTACTCTAGGTAACTATAGTATACTTTGAGTACTTCTTCAATTAGTAATAAGTGGTATTTTGCAAAATACTTTTAAAAGTCATAATTTTCAAATAAATTTAAAATTTAGAAATTTTCAATTTCTTTTGAAAATTTACAATATAAAGCCAAATTTCCTCCTTTTTTTTCTCACGTAAATTTGCAATTTATCCATCTTAGCAAAAATAGTCGAGTAAAGTAGTTATTCTATTGGGTGTAGATAACATTTTTTTTAATCCAGTCTATATACTATGTATTTCCTTTATAAATTTTGTAAATCAAATTTTACAATGAATACAACAAATTTAACAACTGATATACTCGGTTATTTTGTTAAATCAAATTTTACAATGAATACAACAAATTTAACAACTGATATACTCGGTTATTTTGTTAAAACAAAATGGACATTTATTTTTAGGGTTCCAAAATACGGCCATTTTGCTAAGCCTCTTGGTGATTCATACACATACATTGCGGGAATTTTGCTGGGCGATAATTTGGTGGTTGGTATTAGTAATATATATATATATATATATATATATATATATATATATATATATATATATATATATATATTTATATGGGTACCAATTTTAGGTATATTTTTTTTTACGTATCTATTGGTATTATTTTTGCCAATTAAAATTAGTTGCACACATTGTTTCATAATAACAAAAGGAGAGAGAAAATAATTAAATAATTAGTATTTTTTTTTCCATCTATTCAAATTATGATAGTCATTAGATTATGATCAAACGGTTAAAAAAATACTTATGAGTAAGAAAAAAAAAATAGTTGTCGGATTGGGAACCTATATATATATATATATTTTTTTTTTCTGGGGAAAACAAATGGTCCCTAAACTATCCTACTAGTTACAATTTGGTCCCAGAATTTTTATTTTGACAATTAAAGCTCTTGAATTTTCCGATTCTATGCAATTTAGTCCATGAATTGTTCAAATTGTAACATATTAAATTTCTGGTGAAAAACACACGTGAAGAGCACGTGGTAGCATCTGCTAGTATATTTGAGAGATAATTTAGGTATTTTGAACATAAAAATGAATAATCGCAAAAAATATTTTCTTCAAATTTATAACTCTAAGAACTCAAAAAAATGCAAACAATACCTCTTTTCTTTCCTTCTAAATTCTTTTGTCTAATTTATTTTCTCTCGAATAAATAAATTCAAGTACTTTGATCTTATTAAAGATTTATTATAATGATGTATGGTTTTC
Organism: Parasponia andersonii; assembly: GCA_002914805.1. NCBI lineage: Eukaryota > Viridiplantae > Streptophyta > Magnoliopsida > Rosales > Cannabaceae > Trema > Trema andersonii. Next base: position 653,024 of record JXTB01000156.1, on the reverse strand, counting down.
AAGTAAGAGTTTCCAGGTTCTAATTATTTTAAATATTCGATACAATATTGCTATTTAAAATCAATTCTTAGGGTGGGTTGTTTGCCATAATCTGAAACCTAGTTCTAATTTTTGTTCAAAATTGGATTCTAAGGCTTTGATGTCTACCGTGACAATGTTATTCACAAAGGATCAATAAAATACAAACAATATTTCTTTTTTTTTTTTCCATCAAATCTTTTTGTTCAGTTTATTTTTTTTAAAATTAATATATTCAAGTTCTTTGATCTTATTACAGTTTTATTATAATGATATGTTTTTTTAAAGTAAGACTTCACGGATTCTAATTATTTTCTAAGATTCGATACAAAATCACTAAGTAAAATCAATTCTTAAATTGGGTTGTTTGCCATAATCTGAAACCTAGTTCTAATTTTTGTTCCAACTGTTGAAATGGATTCATGTGACTCCATTTATAGCTTTGATATCTACCATGACTCAGAAAGGATCAACGATAAGAAGTGTATGGGAACTAGTATAGTTGGGTCACGTCCTTACTCATAATGAAAGGTATAGGGAATGCTGGTCAGAATGAGACTGGAAGTGGTGGTAGACTGGTAGGACCTTTTGGATGCGTGGACTTAAAGGGGTCAAACCTCTTTGTAAACTTGATCAAGTTTGGCTAGGCTAATAATAAAGAGATAAGTGGCAATTCAAATCATATCAATACTTGTGTGTGTATATATGTACCGGGTCCATCTATAGTCCCACAAGTGTAAATTTGGGCACAGAAAAAGCACGTTTTTTAAGTTTTTACTCTCTCTCTCTGAAAAATGCTTCTCAGCTCCAAAAATTTGCTTTTTATCCGTGTAATATTTTTATTTAGGTGTGTAACATTCGATGTGTAACATTTTTGCTTTGGCATTGGTGCCTCGTTATTTGAATGGGATATTGTAGCCGGACCCTATATATTCACAAAACCATCTACTTGGTGGCACTTTAATTCCTGAAACCAATAAATTATTGTGGTCGTCTGTTTTGACCAATGTAATAATTATAGTTGTGAATCATAACATAGCATAGTAATTCAAGATTCCCACAACTATATATTGCAGTGCAAAGCGTACCTCACGCGTGGATATGACCAGTACTCATGAGTCGTCGATTATATAGACTCTGTATCAACCAATCTAAGTTTAATAATGTTGATAAGCAAAATGTTGGGTTATTGAAATTGTTGCTACAGATCTTGATTAGTGCTACTATTCTAAGAATGTTTAATATCACATAAGTGGCACGCTCTATTTTAAAATATTCTCTCACAGGAAGATTAAAGGTTCGAGCTCTCACATCCTATAACCAAATAAGATAATTGTGAGAAGTGACCCACTACCAAATTTCATCGGTCTTTTTTGTTTTATTTTTTCTTTAAAACTGGCACATCTAAATATTTTGGGTTGTGATGGGCGATCTAGGCACTGTTGATTATGGTGGGAGAGTCAGCTAGCATTTTGTGACGGAAGCCCATAATCATGAATGAATGAATAGAAAGGAGGCCTTTCAAAGGCTTTCTTTGGGATGTTTTATCGTACGTTGACCTCATAAGACTCCACTTTCCGCGTTGGGTAACAACATTTGAGAAGGTGTATGTCTCATTTTAACCAAACTACAATTTTTAATTCTAGGTAGTACTAAAAAGGAGATAACTCCTAGACCTAAATTATATACAAAAAAAGAAAAGAAAAAAGGTAATCATATATTACATCATATCCCAAAGTGGAAACATCATGTGAACCCACTTTGTAAGATGGGATAAAAACCCACAGTCCAATTGGTACTCAAACGAAAGAAGATATTTAGTGATTACATACTCTTGCATGATTAAGCTTCTTTCTTGGAACCAGAGGTTAAATGGTTTCTGTTTAAGCAAGCATTAGGATGAATCTTCTTGGAGTTGTCTGCCAAAGAAGAAAATAATGCACGTATTTTTTTGGCCTATATAATTAATACACACAATGGTGACTGCAAGTTTATGAGAACCTAAATGAAAGAGAGGGTTATAACATATGTCCGTCCTAACTGAAAGAGAAAGAACGAAAAGAAGGATATTTTTGACATCTTCCTAACTGTCATACTATTAACATATGATAATTGAAATAAATGTAGCTATTGTATCAAACTATAATGATGGTCATATTAAAGATATCAGAATCACAAGAAAAAGGTCTGCGTTATAACAATGCTGTTAAAAAAATATCACGACGGTTGAAAACTATCATGTTTATTGTAAGTACTATGGTCAGTATGGCCTATGGCTAATAAACGACATCGTTGTTAGGACCCTTTTTTATTGTGCGTAAGAATTATGGTAAATGAGAGAAACCGTTAACCAAGTAGATGGATGAAGATTAGTTCCTACCGTTTGGGACTACATAGCATAAGTTGTAAGTCATGCCTTAACCTTTTTCATAAAGTGACTTTCTGTGTGTAGTTCGGTTACCAAAAGCAATAGCTTTTTGTTAGGAACATTATGTCTCTATAATGGAACTATGGAGGATTAAAAAAAAAAAATTAATTATCATGTAAGGTTGCAACCGTAACTAACATTGCTTTCTACTTATTATTATCTCCACGCGTCTGGTTTTGTTTAGTTTCTTTCTCCGTGGGATTTGAAATCATTTCAATAATTGTCCACGTCCATTTCAAGGGTTGTCTCAACTTATACAGCTTTGCCTTTTTTGGCTCTACCTTTTTCACCCCAGCTCTTCGTTTCAACAGCTTTTAACTTTTAACTAGTTAAAAACACGTGTAGAAGGACGGTATATTGTACAATAAGCATATGAAAAAGGTATTTCTCGTGTACTTCCCATCTCTTAAAGATGAGTATCTGTATTCACTTTTCAAAGTTGGATTATTTATTCTGATTGTTCTAGTAATGCCAGTATTAAGATGACATCAGCCTGATATACCATAACAGAACTTAAAATAACTAACTAACTCATACTTCTCTGTGAGCCAAACCAAAGATAAGATAAACTACAAGATGAGGAAAAGAATTATTTTGATGCTCATCTACATAGTATTGATCATTCGTTTGTAGATTTTTTCTGGGGTTACTTTCTAGATATTTGTTCAAATTGTCGACCCTGTTATGATGCCATGTTTCCATTAGCATTGGCATATTGCAATGTCATTATCTGCTAATATCTTTGGACTATAGGCTCTAAAAATTTGGCAACCCCAAAAAAGACGTTGCTTTATGCTACTAACTAAATCACTTTTTATTTTTATTTACCTTAAATTCTTGTTTGGGAAACCTTATACAGATACTTTCGAAACTGAATCAGTATTGATACACAAACACTCTACTTTTTAACTCCATTCAAACTTTAGGGTAGCACGTGGATTTGGAACTAGCACAAGAGGAAGCGTGATACACGATTGCTCCCAAACGCGTTGCACCATATCAAAGTCATTGTCTTCATCTATAAAATCCCACTCCATTTTCTCAAGTACTCAAGTCTTCTCTCTCTCTCTCTCTCTCTCTCTCCCTCTCTCTCTCTCACTCACTCACACACACACACACACACACTCTTTCTCTCTCTTTTTTCTCCATTACTGCGACTACATTTCTGGGTTGTTCTGCTACCTCAATTTAAGTGATGTTGCCAAGGAGTCGAACTCTTCCAAGCAGGATCCATCATGGAGCTGTAAGAGGCCATGACTTCGGCTCTATATCTCTTTCTTAGTGGCAGAACTATATGTGTTCCCTTCTTATATTACCCCCATGTGTTTATATTCTCAGGTAGAAGAGAGGCATGATATCAGGCACTACTTGCAAGTTGAAGTCCAACCTAAAGCTAGTGAGGCTGAAGCAATAAATCCTCAATCCAACTATTCCAAGTGCTTCGATGATGATGGCCGCCTGAAGAGAACGGGTACAAAATTTGCAACTATACTTGGCTTTCTAGTTTCAAACTGCTTGAAGTGCTCTTTTAAGGCTTATAAACGAACTCAAATAGGAGTGCACAACTGGTTTCGACATTAGCTTTGATTTAATAAGCTGCAGAACAGAACACCACTCTTATGGTACTTAAGCCTTTTGTATTAACATTTCACACAAACTCTGTAATTATAGGACTAGTTCATTAGTAAATCATGTTTAATCAAGTTATTAATGGTGAGCTCTGTTTATAAAATTTGTATTATAACTTAGCTCATTATCTAATATCAAGGCAATTGTATTGTAAATGGTGGTTCCATGCAGGAACTTTCTGGACTGCAACATCACATATTATCACTGCAGTTATAGGGTCAGGAGTCCTTTCCTTGGCATGGGCAGTAGCTCAGCTCGGTTGGGTTACAGGTCCAGCTGTCTTGTTACTCTTTGCCTTTGTAAATCTCTATACTTCCAACCTCCTTGCTCAGTGTTACAGAACCGGTGATCCAGTTACTGGTCAGAGAAACTACACATACATGGATGCTGTCAAGTCCAACTTGGGTAAGAGATATGCATAAATCTATAGTCTCACATCTCAATCTTTTACTTTGCCTTTTTTGTAATATAATGAGAGTATTCCATCTTGGGGTGCAGGTGGAAAAAGGGTCATGATATGCGGTCTAATCCAGTACATTAATATGTTTGGCGTCGCAGTTGGTTACACAATTGCTGCATCAGTCAGTATGATGTGAGTAATCAGAGAAGCAGTAAATTGAGTTAATAATAGTTTTTAAACAGCAACTATTGTAACAGAGAAAAGGGAACTTGAAGTTGGATCAACTACATGGATATATTACAATTTTGCCGTTATTTCTGGTGTCCTATGTTCAGGGCCATAAAGAGATCAAACTGCTTCCACAAAAGTGGAGGGAAAGATCCATGCCACATGTCAAGCAACGGGTACATGATAACATTTGGAATCACGGAGATAATATTTTCTCAGATCCAAGATTTTAGTCACGTATGGTGGCTCTCCATAGTTGCAGCCATCATGTCATTCACATACTCCGCCATCGGTCTTGGTCTTGGAGTAGCCAAAGTTGCAGGTATATATATATATACGAATAAGCTCTAGACATCTTTATCTACATGGACTACTCCAAGACCATGTAGCTTTTCTGATCAATAACTTGGCTCAAAATTTTCACTCTCCATTTGCAGTACATGGGAGCATTAAAGGAAGTTTGCTGGGAATCAGCATAGGGACAGTAACTAAGGCTGGGACAGTCACTGCTACACAGAAGATGTGGAGGAGTCTGCAAGCTCTTGGAGCCATCGCTTTTGCATACTCTTTCTCCTTAGTCCTCGTTGAAATTCAGGTACTTGGAATGGAAGTAATACAAGAAAATATATCCCCAAACATTGAAAGGACGATATTTTTTACACGAAATAAATCCATTGTTTGCGCAGTTTAAGTATTAGTTTAAGCTTTTGAGAGAACCGGTAAACTAACAGGACGTTCTTGGCTGCAGGATACAATTAAATCTCCACCTGCAGAACACAAAACCATGAAGAAGGCAACTCTACTGAGTGTAGTAGTCACCACAGTGTTCTATATGCTCTGTGGCTGCTTTGGTTATGCCGCCTTTGGCGACGATTCACCAGGAAACCTTCTGACCGGTTTTGGATTCTACAACCCTTACTGGCTACTAGACATAGCAAATGTTGCTATTGTTGTCCACCTCGTTGGTGCTTATCAGGTAATAACTTCCACCATTTGGCAAAAAACCCAACTCTTAGTTTCAGTTTTTAAATTCATTTTCTCAATAAACACTTGATTTTCTAGTCCACCAAACAGTTCTCAACACTGTGAACTACTTGCTACTGCAGGTCTTTTGCCAGCCACTGTTTGCTTTTGTGGAAAAATGGAGCGCCCAGAAATGGCCAAAGAGTGACTTTGTGACTGCAGAGTATGACATACCAATCCCCTTCTTTGGGATTTTTCAACTCAACTTTTTCCGGTTGGTTTGGAGGACCATATTTGTCATGATAACTACTCTTATAGCCATGCTCATGCCTTTCTTCAACGACGTCGTTGGAATACTCGGAGCCTTCGGATTCTGGCCTCTGACAGTTTATTTCCCAATTGAGATGTACATTGCTCAGAAGAAGATTGGGCCTTGGACTACCAGATGGCTTGGACTTCAGATACTTAGTGTTACGTGTCTCTTTATCTCCATAGCTGCTGCTGTTGGATCTTTTGCTGGGGTGGCTCTTGATCTCAAGACTTATAAGCCCTTTAGAACTAGCTATTGAGATAAAGATAGTCCAAGTGTTGAAGGCTCATAAAGGCTTATACCATCGTAGTAATTTATTTAAAGCATAAATTCAGTAATTGTCGTCAGAAAGAGAAGGAAAGAAAATGGAAAATTGAGTGAAGTTTTATTAAGGAATAAGATGTATCTTTTACAATTTATAAATATTCCCAGAACTTTGTTCACCAGCCAACGGTACCACCTAAACAGTATACCACTTTTTGATAGCATAGGATCAAGAGACTTTGCTATCTTAAATTTAATAAAACAAGCAAAAAAAAAAAAAACAAAAGAAGAAGAAGAAAAATCTGCAAACCATTTTATTTGCATCCCAATGTTGATATCCTTGTAGATGAATAGGAACTCCATCACCACCATAACAAATATATCAAAAACCCAAAAATTCTAGGGCGAATATCAAATGAGTAATTGTAGCAAATGGTCTTTTTTTTTTTTACACTTTATTTTAATAAATATATCTCTCTCTATTTATCGCTAAATTGTAGTTTATTTCAGTTTTATACTCGGTATACGAAACATCAGCATATCAGTTTATACTAATGTTTATAAGGTTTTATAATGAGTACATTTGATATAATAAACGAATATACATATATTTAAACACACTCTTTTGCTGTAAACCAAAAAAAATAAAAAATATAAACATTTATTAAAATGACGTGAAAAGAGGGGGGGAAAAAAGAAAGAAGAGAGACTATTTATCGCTAAGAGCCAAACAAATAATGCATTCAAATGAGAAGTTCTATTGTGAGAAAGGCAAATATGTTATCGTGCCCATTAAGGAAGCCCATTAAAGAAAGATAGTTACTGGAGATCGAAGATATATATTCTTTGGCAAGATAACCTTAGTTGGGCACGATGTGCTTTGACGTGACATGGGAGCATCTAGTAGCTCTAGAATTCCATTGATTCGGTTTATGTATGCCATAGCAGAGTTAGACAATAGCTAGTCTGATTTTCAGTTTACCAACTAAACAATAGAGCAACGATATAATAGATTCATAGACGGTTAAAGGTGTCTCTTGGAAAAGCAATGCTGAGGGAGTAAATTAAAACGCTTGACATCCATAACTGCTTTAACACCAACGTATCATAAAAGCTGTCAACAGTTGAAAGAGTTGGGAAGGCTTTAAGGACTCTGATTGGCTAGAAATTCTCTTTTGAATACTAATTGACTAGGCCATAATAGATTATCAGGAGAACGAGAGGAGTTGTTAAGAAAATCAGACCATGTTCAAAGCTAGAGACTGCGACAGAAGAGTTGGTTAGGTGGCAAAACTTGTGTTGGTTAGAGAGTGTGAAGAACAGAGAACCTTCTCTCTAAATTGAGTAGTAACTTTGAAGATTGCTTGGTGGAATTGCTACCCTCATGTGGATGAAAGTCATTTTCGCCTGAAGATTTATGTGTTACCGCTTTGAGTTATTTAATGATTTTATGCTTTAATTAATTTCGTGTTAGAAATTCCTCGAAGTTGATCGGAATATAAATAAAGAAAGCATTTTCATTCCCATTCATTCATTTGTTTCCTCACTTTTATAATTGGTGAAATGTGAATTAATAAAATTGGAAACAGTAGCTTAATTTTTCATTCCTGCATATTCCTCTCAAAACTCTTTCTTAAACATGCCCTTCGTGTAGAAGTTTTGAGTCCATTTTATTTAGTCAAATATTTGTTCAACCGGGCAATCGAATCAAGAGAAAGGTTAGTCCAACAGACGAAAATTTCCGGTGGAATATCCCAAAAAAAAAAAATTACGAATGAACACATGAATGCAATGGTGTATAACTACGAAGGTAAAGATGTCAAAAGGAACCAAGATCATTTGTTTATAACACTGTAACCTACATAATGCTATTCATACAAATGCCGCCACACCCGAGGAAAAAAAAAGACTTAAATTGAAAATTGTTTCTGGAATTACTTCTTGGATTTTGCCTTCAACTTGGCAGAGTTTGCTTCTGCAGCAGCTTTAGCAAGAGTTGAAGGTTTGATCACGCTCTTAGGATTAAGAGCCTTCCTTATCTTGAAGACGGCCCAAGCCGTCCCAAAAGCATGTCCTGCCGCATCAAGCCCTTCATTTGTCACCTGCCCTGCTTGTTCTCCATACCTGCAATTACAAAAACAGAATTACTCGCACTTTGGTCAACTAAAGCATACATGATATCCAGTAATGGAGAAAAGGAGCTTTCCCTTCTGTCACCCAAAACCAAACCCACTTTTTTTCATTGAACAATCTCTCGGAACAAATCTACAATTTCTGCCTACTGCGTAACTTTAATTTTCCATATTACTATAGACATATGGATTAGAAAGTGTTAAGAAACAGCTCCACAAGCCCAGCTAGTTGTAATATTAAGATTCCACTAAATAGAAATGGAACACAAAAAAATATCAAAGCCAACTCTACGGTCAACAGGTTGCTTTTGGTGTAAAAACAGAAAGTAAGAATCACCAAGATAATAAGATTAGCAATCAAAGAAGTTTTTATCATTCAACGAGACTCTACCTCTGAGAAACAAGTCCAGTGGTCACAACCGAAGTAGTTGACATGACATTCCTTCCAGCAACCTCAACAGCATCGCAGACCTTGCCTGTGCACACACAGTCAACTCATGATCAGTTTTATAGACACACATATTAGGCCTTGAGCCGTAAGCCCATAACAGTCGTGACAAGAGTTAACAATAGAACTTACAACAATGGTTTAAGCTAATTATATATTCCAAATTTGAGAGAAACTACTCACTGAATCCATCCAAGGAAGCAAGGACAATTTCTCCAGGCAGGAGGCTAAAAAATTTCTTGCCCACTGTCGAGTTCACAATCGAACTTGTGAAAAATCCAGATACTCTGATGACCCCAGAAAGGATTCCACCAGCCACTTTCTCTGACATCTTTGTCAGCTTCTTAACCCTGAAATGTAACACAACTAAGTTAAAAAAAACCATTTCTACAACTTGGTGCAAGTTGGGTTCTTTTCAAAGATTTTAGATTACATTTGAACTAGTTAAAGCTATGAAATTTAAAACATCGAAACAAAAACGAAAGATCTAATACAACACAAGTAAAAAAAAATCTAACCTCTTCATCCTCCTCAATGCCCCTGGACTAATCTCCTTGTTGGAACCCGGCCCCATCCTTTTCTTCAAAAACTCATTCCCCCACTTCAACCGATCCACAGTCACATCACCACACCACAAAATCCCTCTGATCAACTGACCCGACCCGGCCGCAATCAGCTTCGCGACCCGGCTACTGTAATCCTCCACATTGGGCGCCAGAGTGGTCCAATAAGCCGCCGAGCTCTCCCTAATCAAGTCCTTCTTCCCCTCCTCCGACTCCAACTCATGCGGCGTCGTTTCCCTCGCCACAGACCCATCCAAAACCTCCCAATTCCCTCCCTCTTCCACTTTCTGCTCCGAAAAGCAACTGTAAGTCTCCAAAATCTTGTCCAATTCCTTCAACAAATTCTCCTGACCCTTCGAAGCAATCGTCAACCCGTAATTCAAAACATCGAACCGATGATCCACATCACGAACAAACCCCTCGTCGTCCTCACTTTCATGCGACCCGTTTGCCGGAACCCGAAGGGCGAAGAAGTAGTGCGACTCATCGAGCTTCACAGCCGCCTCATCCCTCGCCAGCGGCCACTGAATCTCGTCCCCAATACGAGCCAGAACCGCGACGATGTTCTCCCCTTGGCGGAGCCCGACTATGGTGAGATCGCCGCAAGCGAGTTCGACGCTGTTGTCCTTCTCGATGAGGTGGACAATGGCGCCTGGAATCTTGACCAGGACTTCTTCCGAAGATTGAAGAGCTGGGCTTTGCTGCGAAACGGCGTCGTCTTCGGGGAAGAGATTCTCGGCGAGTTCTTTCATGTCAATAGAAGGGTACAAAGACGATGAAGAAGAAGAAGAAGTGGGTTTGGATAAATTAGGAGAATTGGCTTCTGGGTTTGTGAGAACGACTTCTGGGTATAGAGATTTTGGGTTATCGGAAGGTTTTGAAGTAGACATGGTTGGGTTTCAATGGAGTATATTTGAGGAGATTATGGGGGGTTTAGGGAAGTATTTAAGAGGGTTGATTATTGAATTAAGTTGCAGAAGCCGTAGGGGCTAAGGAAGAGGAAGTAGTAGTAGAAGAAGAAGAAGAGGAAGAGCGTGTCGGTTAAAAAATGAGGACACGTGGCACGCGGAGGAGTGGCCGCGTCACATGCGTGGAAAGTGTACGACTACTTGTGAAGTAACTGATATCCTGAATGGGACATCTCTCCCGCGCTTTCATTGGTATACGACAATGAGTTGTACATCTGTTAAAAAAAAAAATAAATCATAATACAGGTCACGACAAACCAAATTCACCAAAAGTCAATTCAGTGTCTTATCCGTTTGTTTGTTCCCTTTTTTTCTTTCTTTTTTTGTTTTCCCTGTAGATTAGAATTTTTAAATACAAATAAATGATATGTTGGATTATCAAAACTACATGGGGTTTGTCGATTAAAATTCATTGTCGTTTACATTTATTATAAAAACGACAAATGGTTTGTTCAGTATATGTATCTACACGTGTTGTTATGCCGTATCAGTTGAAAATGATATCTCCTTATCATACAGAGTGAGGGAATCATCATGTAAAGATGCTTCA
>JXTB01000156.1:615166-642114 GCA_002914805.1 Parasponia andersonii | reverse complement strand
GAAGATTTGTTGTTGTTAGTAAACGAAATAACTTACTGTCATTTAACTAAAAACGACAATTTACTTTTAAATTCAAACATATTTTGTTTTCATGTTTGTGGTTCAAAGCGTCGTGCTATCAATAAAATTTAAATAAACTTGGTCCTTTTCCTTGTAAAGTGCGCTCTAGTTTGTCTGCCAAAATAATGATGTCGTTCGACATAACAATTTTGTTGTCGTTGCTGCCCAAGTGCGTGCCCATCTTATGGCAGTTCTTTTTTTTTTTTTTTGGAAGAGACTTTTGATATATGGCCTTCTCTGAGTATAAACGACATATCTCTCTTTTAATCCCATTTTATTTATTTATTTGTGAAAGTTTGCTTTCCTTTGTCATTATCTTAAAAAATTTATTATAATAGTAAATATGTCAATTTCACTTAATAGGATGGTATACCGACTCGAATGGAACGGATTTTCATCGTTATAAATGATATAGGGTATGGGACGAGGATTCCCCGTTTAAAATTTAACAGAGCAGGACGGGCTTGGGATTGAGTGTCTCGCACTACTCACTCTGATTATATATATGAGTTAATTTCTTTTTTTTTATATAATATTGATTCAAGTATATATTTTTTAAAAGGAAAAAAAATCTAATAATATATAGTTATATTTTAATATTTTTTGAGTTATTTGGGATTGTATTAGCTTTATGATTAAATGATATGTTATATGATTTTGGTATTAAATATTTTATATTTGTCAATTTTATCATGTTAAAGTTTTATTCGAATGTATTTTTTAGCTATTTAGGTCTAAAATTGAAATTTTCAATAAAGTTAATTTTAATTTTTATTATTTTTCAATGTATTTAGATTTTTAAAAGATTTGAACTAATATATAATTGTTTAATTGTTTAATTTATTCAAGATGATGATTCTAAACGGACTTTGATATACTAATGGAAAAATCAATTAAGATTCCTCTCAAAATTATTCCGCACTAAGTAAAATAATAAATAATGTGAAAATAATATAATAAAATAATAATAATAACAAAAATGTAAAAATAATATAATAAAATAATAATAATAACAAAAGTGATAAATACAAAATCTGTCTCGCCCCGCCCCGCCTAACGATACCGAATTTTAGTAATTAAAGCACATATTCCTTCATAAAAAGTCGGAAAGTGAAACCACAAATATTCTTCATGTCTAGCGGAGAACTTTTTCGTTTAAATGAAGTAAAATATTTATCTCCACTTTCCTCTCATTCCACGTGTGCACATCGTTGATCCTGATATTGGGCCTTAGCCCACGAAATTTGAGTAGGCCGTAATGATAAGTGCCCAGCCCAATGCCTTACTCATGGCCCTACTTGGTGGAAATTTGCTTCTGTTAAGGAGCTGAAATTTGAAGCAATTGTATTGTTAAACACCATGGCTCTTCTATGATCATAAGGAAGATCGAAAGTGGTCAATTTGTTGCGCTTCGTCAACTTAAGAACTTCTGTGCTAAATAAAAGCGTCGTCCTCTAAGCTTGGTTGACTTGTGCAACTCGTCTAGAGTATTAAGCAATTATTTTGAACCTGGGCGGGTTGAAGATGCAGAGAAGCTGTTTGAAGAAATTCCTCAAAGAAACGTTGTTTCTTATTCTATCATGATTCATGGCTATTCTAATGGGCTTCACCCAAAATCCATGAAAACATTTTCCCATATGCCGAAATCGGGTTTGATTCCGAATTCGTTCAGCGTAGTTAGTCTTCTTGTTGGCAATCTAGTATCGCAATCAATTCATGGACTGATTGTCAAGAGTGGTTTAGAGTCTGATTTGATTGTGGCCACTGCCTTATTGGATAGATATGCAAGGTGTGGGAGTATTGTTGATTCTTATAAACTGTTTGAGGGATTGATTGACCCAAGTTTAGTTTCCTGCAATGCTATTGTTGCTGGGTTTGTGTATAATGAACTCTTTGAAGAGGCTATCTCATTATTTAACCGGTTTCGGAAGTTTGGTCTGATACCCCATGTTGCAACAGCATTGACTCTTATCCAACTTTCTGTTGCTTTTGGGTGGAAATCACTTTGCGAATCTATCCATGGTTTACTTGTAAAGTCTGATCTCATTTCAGATACATCTGTCGGTAATGCAGTTCTTGATATGTACTCGAACTTGATGGATCTGAAAGCCGCTAATAAGATCTTTGACGGGATGGAAGACAAAGACATTATCAGTTGGACAACTATGATGGGTTTTCTATTTCGACTCGATAATGCTTCTGATGCTATAGAGCTCTTTGGCAAAATGAGAGATACTGGAGTGAGTTCTGATGTAGTAGTCTTTATGAATCTCTGTTCTGCTTGTGCAATTCTAGGAGAATTGGAAAAGGGTAAACAAACCCATGCTCAAGCTATCATTTCCGGATTTGGTTCAGAACTTGTTTTCATGAATTCTCTAATTTCGATGTACTCCAAGTGTGGTGATTTACTTTCCTCAAGAACTGTTTTTCATCAAACAACTTGGAAGAGTCTAGTTTCGTACACTGCAATGATTTCAGCCCATCTGCAGAATGGATGCCCTGGAGAGGCTTTTAATCTCTGGACTAAAGTAAGACTAGAAGAAAACTTCTGCCTTGATTCAGTAATGCTGATCAGTGGCTGAACTGCTTCCGGGGAACTTGCTGCTTTGGAGCTCTGCCTCCAACTCCACTGCTATGCTTTTCAACTTGGATTCCCTCGATGTAGATCAGTCCAGAACAGTCTCATATCAACATACTCAAAGTGTGGGATTATGGAACTTGCCCAGAAAGTATTCGAGGAACTGAGTGATCTTCTTGATATTGTCTCTTGGAATGCAGTTCTATATGGCTGTGGAGAAACTGCTCTAGCTCTCTACCATGAGATGAGGAATGGTGAGAAAGCTCCTGAGAGTGCAACTTATATCGGCATTTTGAATGCTTGTAGTCATTCAGGATTGGTAGATGCTGGTTTGATGATATTACATCAAATGGTGGAAGAGAAAGTAAGGTTGACAGGAGCATTATGGATGTGTACTGCTTTCCCGAACTGGCTGTTTACCAGATGCGAGTGGGTTTGCCAGAAAATTATTGGATGCCACTGGTCCAAATGCTCGGAGGGCTTTGCTTAGTGGATGTCTTCTTCACTCTAACGTTGACCTTGCAGAATATGCAGCAACAAGAGTGTTCAAACAAGAACCCGAACAATGTGGTCAAACTGTGCTTCTCTCGAATATGTATGCATCAGTTGGGAGGTTTCAGGATGCTGAAGCATTAAGACCCGGAGGAGAATGGAATGATAAAGAATCCAGGGACTAGCTTCCTAGCTCAATTGGAATCCTCATGACTTTGGTAAGCACTTGTTTCAAACTTGAGCTACTCCTTGACCTTACGGTTAGCACCAAGTTGGACTACATGGACTGACAAATCAATCACTAATAGTTTAACTAAACCCAATTGGGGGGTCGATCTTATTGAGGCATTGGGCATGGTTTTGGGCCAAGCCTTGGCCCGTATATAGTTTGCTTGTGTTTGTATGTAATATTTGCTGATAATGTTCATATATAATTGAGCAAAGCTTAGATGAATCTGAAAGCATATGCTTCAGTCACTATCTAATTTTGAGTATTACTAGCACTAATAATGATATGATAACGTCTGAGATAACTACACAAAGTCATTAGATTCTCTCTCTTTTTTAGAGCAAAAATCTGATTTGGCTTATGATACTGGCATATTTGAGAATCAAAGATGGAGGTGCATCAGTGAAGTGGATTCTGTAGATGAAGCATCAGGCATATGTGGATGCAAATGCTGCTATTCTAATGATTTTGTTAGATAAACAATTATGCAAGCTAATTAATCAAAAAGCTAGCAAACATATAAAAACTATTCTCCAATGACAATGAAAAAGGTACCATATCACACACAAGATACGCACTCACTTATATTCATGGGGCACTTTCTTCGGTGAGTATGATATCATTATTCATTTTTCCTCAACATATAATTATAAAGAACTACAAAGCAGAAATCATCCTGGGAGTTCTAAGAAACAAATTATAAAAATAACCCATGATAGATTGGCTTCCCACTAAATAACAAACAAGTAGGTTTGCTCTTTATTAGGTTAGATCATGTTACTTGGGAAGACTACCTTGACTGCAAGTTATAAATTTATTGTGGTTCCAGACCCATAGACTTGTAATGTATTATCATATATATTTTTTTATTTCAGCCTCACACTTTTAAAACCAAGAAGGGATTTGGTAGGACTTATTATTGGGCAGTGTGAACATATTTTGTCTGAAGATTTTTTATAAGCTCCTAATCTCTTGAACGCAACATCTTGAAGACATGAGCAACAAAATGGTCATTTTTAAAGTTCACAAGCTGAAGGGAAAGGCCATTTACTTGGAGGAGAGACTTTGGACAAAACAGTCTCTCCAAAAGATTTTATATATATATATATATATATATATATATATATATATATATATTTTTCCCACATGGAATCTTGTGAGTGTGAACTGGGGCCAAATATATTCAAAATTTGGCTCTGCTCACCTTTTACCAAATTAACAAATAAAGCAATGTGATTGTGTTGTACCAAAGTATATTAACTATTAATTTGAACCAAATCTATTGAACTGCTAAGAACACAGACTCAGCAAATTCTCACGCCCACATATTATGTTGCTATTCCGGATTCTTCACCCGACAAGTTTCACCTATATAGATATCAGATCGAATGATTAAGGTCTTTAATTAATGGCCGACCCAAAGGGTCTCTTTCATTTGAGAACGGTGGATACAAATCTTTTATGTACCAATCCTGTTCTTTCAATTCACTGTTCACTGAAATTTCAATTCGATCAATATAGAGTCTATGTGTTGGTAGAGTAAAAAGAAAAAATAAGAAAAAATAAAACTGTGTAAAAAAGAAAAAAAAAATGTATTTTTCTTGTAATTATTTAATACGTAGAAAGAAAAAAAAAATAATATATTTTAAAAAAATTATTCTATCCTCTATATTATTTTTTAAAAAATTAATATAAAAGAATAATTTAATAAATTTAATTTTTCATTCACTAATTTTTTTTCTTTTCTTCTTTTCCTTTAATTTAGAGAGGAAAATTTTTATAGGATCTGCTGTTTTTTTTTTCATTTCCTTTTTTCCTTTTTCTTTTCTTTTTCTTCCTACCAAACAACTAATTTTTTTATTTTCCTCTCATTTTTTCCTCCAACGCTTTCCTAACTCTCATTTTTCTCTTTTACCAAACATAGCCTTAATCATCTTTCATGCTTGATTATCCTTGTCTATCTCAAGTAATAAGTAGCAACTAGCTACAAGGCATAAATCTCACATTTCCAGAAAAAAAAAAAAACACAACTCTCAAATTAGGTTCAAAGCGAAGGAGAATTTCCTCTTGCCATGTGTAAGGAGGACCTATCATCTCAATCAAACTCGAAAAGTACCCCTAATTCACACCTTTCTTTTGGAAAAAAAAAAAAAAAAAGCCTCAAAATAGATACAGAATAAAGGCACTTGAACCAAATAAAGATGATCTTCCTATTGTACAAAAGAATTTGATACAACTTTTTTTTAAAGAGAGAAAATTACTGTTAAACAAATAAGACAACAGGGTCTTAATCAAGGATAGAGATAAGGGCATGCAATGCAATTAATAGCCATAAATTAAAGAAAGCATAAAGCTGATCAGCGGTAATATGAAAGGCGAGCAGTCCCTTTATAATTTCAGCTCTTTCAACGAGACGATATCAAGATTCCAAACTGTTACTTAATTTTTGTTACTTTAATTAGATAAACTATAAAATAAATTGGTCTTGTGGGTTCTAGTGTTCTTTTTATTCACATGCCCACAGAACATATCAGATAGATACGCAAAACAAACACCAAATAATAATTATATATTAGCAAGGAAAGAATACATAAATGTATGTGTCTCCTACACGTAGGATATTAATTTGATTTCTTCAAAAAGATAAATACTATTTTGACGTGTTGCTCTTATTTTATATGCCAATACTGTACAACATCCCACAACCAGAATTAATTTATTAATTGATTGGCTTAGAAAAACATTCACAAGAATTAATTTCTTAATTTATTGGCTTTGAAAAACATTCACATTTTCAAGTATAATAGAATATATTAGAATTATCATGCAGATTCGTGTTCATGTGGACATTCTTGTTTTAGACTCGTACTAAATATCAATGATGATTGATAACATTAATTTTTAGAGTAAGAAACAATATTTGGATGATAATGTATTGACTGAATCGACAGAATATTGGGAGGAAACATCAGAAAATAAAGGAACCAAACTTTGACCGAGTAACACCAACATTATTTTGAGACAGTATAACGTTCGAAAACCAAATTAATAAATTTGTCTAGAATATAACACTTTGAAATGCAAGATTATGGGTGTTCAACGGTTCTTTTTTCTCAATTGAAGCCATATGTTGCCACGCTTTGGTGCTAATGTCGACTTAATAATTAATTTTTGTACCTCCTAATGTTCATCTTCGCTAGGTAGTTATAGGTCAATTCTTCATCTCTTAGATTCAATTTAAAAGCAATTTAATCGCTGACAATAACTATTAGAGACTTAACTAATAAATTACACTTGTTATAAATTAAAAAAATATATCTATTACTATCTAATTTCTACTTTACCCGAAAAATAATAATAGATAATAATAGATTTTTACGTGGTGTGACTCAAACTAGAACCAAATCCTAAATCATGTTCTTATCAAACTCACGGGCAACTACTATCTTAGTTTGCCTTGCGGCATTATTATTTGTGGATTGATGCTCCAACACCAACTTTATCAACTACATTAAAGCATGAGACATAAAACCAAAAGCTTTAAAAGTCAACACTCCACAGTCCACACTCGTAAATTTCACGTTACACTAGTTTGTTTGTCCTAATATGCGAAAGCCATTTCATTACCATGCGCCGCGAAAGCCGCTAATCTTTAGCTCAATCTTCTCTTCATTGAGAACCATAGTCAAACGTACATTAGATTCTTCTAAGCATAATCATTAGTGTTAAAAAGTAATACAAAGTATTGGACAGAAATAGTTTCATAACCTTGTTGAGTATATATATAGACGTATACAAGTCTATAAATACATTACCAGACATTTAAAAGATAAATTAAAGAAAACAAATAAACAAAAACACAAAAGAGGGAGAAGATTTCACACTCTATGAAGTAGTTTTTGGGCCCTATATTGCCAACGAGTTCACAAAAAGGCACACAAAAACGACCATTAGAAGTTATTTCCCTTTTTTCAAAAAAAAAACAAAAGGCTAAAAAAACTCTATTAAGCAATAAGCGTAGCAACTTCTAAAACTACCCCCTGAAGTCGATCAAAACGACATGATCCATTGTCTGTCTATATTTGTCGTTTTACAACGGTACTATCTGGGTAACCACAATGGGACTCCGAACCACATGCTTTTCATCCGTCCAAGAAAGCGACCCGAAAGCCGCCCCGGAGTCTCCCACCACAAGATTCCGACTGTCCGCCGAGACAGTCACCACAAAGCTCCGCTTCTTCACGGCCTCCGAGAACACCAGCTTCTTCGGCTTCACCGCCACCGTGACCCCCTTCGGCGCCTCCACAATCACCCGGTAAACCGAATTCGGAGCCCCGACATTCGTCACCGTCCGGATAAACATCTTGCTCTCCTTCCCCTTCGTCGAAGTCGAAAACAACGCCGAGAAAGAAGGGTAATTCAGGTTCTCAGACGCCGGCCTTCTCGCCGGACACCTCACCGGGGTTCTAGTTATTACCTGAATCACTTTGGGCCCGTACCCGATTGAGCATAAAAAGTTAACGTAGTCATTGTTCGTGATGTCGTAGACGAGACCCGGATCCATAGCTCGGTCCAGATTGAGGTGGCCGGCACCGAAATCGTACGGCGTGGAGGGTTTTCCGGTGGCTTCATCTGTCATGGGCTGGTTCCGATTGTCGACGGTACTAGCCGTGGTCATCATGGCGGATCTAATGGCAGCTGGGCTCCAATCCGGGTGGGCCGATTTGAGCAGGGCCGCTGCTCCACCCACATGGGGGCAAGCCATTGACGTTCCAGACAGGATGTTGAACTCTGTTTTCCGGGTATCAGAGTCCAACCCGGTTGGCCCGATTGCGTCGGTCCATGCGGCGAGGATGTTGACCCCCGGAGCAATCAAGTCCGGCTTGAGAATTTCTGGGTTAAGTGTATTGGGCCCTCTGCCGGAAAAGGAGGCCACAATCGGAGCCGGTTTGATTCCGATCACAGTCCCGTGGAAATCGATGGTGGCGGTGGGACTTTTATCAGACGATACATAAGCCTTGACGGCGTTCCCTTCGTCGGAGCCGACCGCACAAGCCGGGATGAGGTGAGCGTCGCCAACTAGACCTTCGCCATGGGAGACTCCATTCGCTAAGATCATACCGACACCTCCAGCGTTCTTCACCACCACGCCTTTAGACACCCTGGGGCTACTTCCCCGATCGCAAATTACGATCTTGCCCCTGACGAGGTTGGGATCCAGCGAATTCTCCATACACAGCGAGGCCGGAATCATGGCCGACTTACCGGGATAAACTACAGGGTACATTTTGCCCTTCAATGGCGCCCCGGCGTAGAGCGACACGCCGGAGAGTCTTCTCCCGTCGCCGAGGACGATAACCGCTGGGAAATTCCTGTCTATGGTGCCTGCTCCGACTGAAGTCATCCACGGCGCGACGTTCGTCACTGACAATCCATTGGGTCCGTCGTTTCCAGCTGAGGACGACACGAAAACCCCCTTCGAAACGGCGCCGTAAGCTCCGATCGCAATCGGGTCGAGATAGTACGGTGAAGATATCCCGTCGCCGCCTCCGATCGATATCGAGATGACGTCGACGCCGTCATTGACGGCGGCGTCGAACGCAGCCAAGATATCGGAGTCGAAGCAACCAGAATTCTTCCAGCAGACCTTGTAGGCCGCCAACCGAGCTTTTGGCGCCACGCCTTTGGCGATTCCGGAGGCGTAGCCAGCCATGCTTGCCTCGAACGCGTACCGTCCCGCTGCCGTGGACGCCGTGTGGGTCCCATGGCCGTCGGCGTCTCTGGGTGACCGGAACTCAACCGTGTCGTTCACCCCACTAACTGGTCCACCAAAGTTTCCGGCCGCCTCGTGACCTTTGGCAAAGAATCTAGCCCCAATTATCTTCCGGTTACAGTTCTTGGCCGAGAATCTCACTCCGACCTCGCAGGCCCCCTTCCACCGGCTCGGGATCGGACCCAGATTCAAATCCGAGAAGCTCCGTCGCTCGGGCCAGATGCCGGTGTCGAATACTCCGACGATGACGTCGGAGCCGTAGTCGGATTCGGACCAGAGACCCCTCTGGTTCCTCAGGCCGAGGAATTGCGGGGAGCGAGTCGTGTGGAGCTGACGGCGCTGGTCCTCGAAGACGGCGAGGACGGAAGGGTGGCGGCTGACGGAAGCGGCCTGATCGGGGCTGAGCACGGCGGAGAAGCCATGGAAAACAGTGTCGTAGGTGTGGAGGATTTGAGGCGGGTCGGCGAACTCGGTGGTGTACCAGTGGTAATGGGTCGGGAAAATGGACGGCTTGGAGTGACTGTCCACTCGGAAGATGAAAGTTTTAGCCGTCTGACGATGATGCCCTGAAAAGGACAGCGTTTTAGGTACAAAATTGGAGAAAAGGAACATAAGTAGAAAGGAGAGAAATGTGGCCATTGTTTGGAGAGTAGAGTGAGTGAGTGAGTTAGTGAGTGGGTGTGTGTTACCGACAGAGAAGGGAGTGTGATATAAGTGAGCTTTTTAAGTATTTGAATTAATTTAATTTATATTAAGTTAATTAATTAACTAAATTAAGACTTAATTTAAGTTGTTGTGGACCAAAAATAAGAAAAGTGATGTGGAGTGTAGACTGTGGATATAATTTTGTCGCGTTCAAGGACTTGATGAGTCGGGCCCCCTTTTTCTGCGGGACCTTATACTTTGGTCCTGGACTATTGTTCTGTTCAGGAGGAGTATTTGATAAGGGATCCCATACTAAATTAATAATTATATGGAAATTGTAATGTAAGAAACGCTGTCGTTTGCTTGGAAATTAGTCCTATTATTTAACAGAGATTATCTTGCTCAATTATAACTTTACTCAGTAAAGAAGAATTAAGTCTTAACCATGCAACCAAAAACGTACAATTAAAAAACAAATAGAAGTGTAAATAAAAAAAAAAACAATAATCAAAGCAATGTTTTTTTTTTTCTTCTTTGCCTGTGCAATATTGTCGGGGGTTTACTTTTTCTTTTGTTTTTCCTCCTTTTTTAATAATGGGATTGCTTTTTTTTCTCTATTAATTATTGCTAAAGTTAATGGAAGCCTTGAGTTAGAGTTGTCTGCATTTGCTTGTGGTCATAATGATTAATGATAGCCGTCGAATTTGTGGGGATCTTTAGAATTTCTGTAACCCAGTAAGTCTTAACATACATAGAAGAAATAAATAGATTAATCCAGTTAACGTGTAAACTGTCTATAAAGCTTAGATAGTTTTTTTTCTTCTTATAAAAAAATATTAATAATTGCCTATTTAAAGAAAATTTCTAAAGTCAGTTTAAAGGGAGGAACAAACCCACACGCATTTAGAAAAACGGAATGTTAATCTCTCGAAATCTATTGCGACTAGATCTTTCAGCACCTTTTGTGGATGCCTACTAAAATAAATAACACCAAATGTATAGTGAAATTTCATTTCCAGTTATAGTGTTTGTTTTCAATTAATAAGGCCCAATTATAGCTAATTCAATAATGAGATTCACTTAATTTTCACACACTCTTTATATTTTCATGCAAAGTATGAGTGATCAAATTACAAGCCCACGAAATCAATGATACTCTTCACGTATGTCATACTTCTAAATTCTAATACATGCATATTGTGAGATTCACCAACAACATTCATGATTATTTACCCACTTCATTTAAATTTATTTTGGTATAAAATACTCTATAACCCTCTCAAATTTGAAATTTCGCCCAGTAGCTCAAATTTTTACAAATTTAGTATCAATTTACCCCAATTTTTACAAATATTGTGTCATTCACTTAATTTATAGGATAAAATAACTATGTTTTTAAATTAGTATAGAAATTCAAAAAAAAATTGTAGTTAAAATTAGTGAATGGTGAAATTTTTTTTCAATAAGATCATTTGTGTAAAACTCAATTTAGTTTAATTTTTAAATGAGCATTATTCTCAAGAAAAAAAAAAAACTAAAAACTTTCCTATCTATACTCACAAACTTTCACTAGGGCTATTTGGCACCAAATTTGTAGATATAGAAACAAAATAACATTTTGCCTATTTAGTTTACCCATTCGAATGAGTATATTTAAATGAAAAATTTATAATAAATTATAATTAGAATGAGAGACATTTAAATAGAAAAATATTAGAATAAGTTGTAATTAAAATGGGAGCATTGGAATGGATTATTCAAAAACATTTCTTTCCATTCGTTCTCATCCAAGATACGAAAAACTCATTCCAATGGCTGATGTAACTGATGAACTTAAAATAAGCACTCACTCTAAAAAACTCATTTGAATTAAAAAATTAAAATTATTGAAATAATCATTCATTCAAATAGATTTTCCATTCCAATGAAATAGAACAGTTGAACCAAACAAGCCCATTATATTTGTGAAAGTAGAGTAAGCTAACAATAGATTTATGAAAGAAAAAAAAAAGGCGTATGGGCTAAATTTGAAATGCGACGGGTAAACAACTACTCTTAACAAAAACGAGGGATTGTAAGATATTTTGTCCCATTTTTTTTTTTCTACGAAGAAGGTTAACGTTCACTATTGATTTTACCCATTTCGTTTAGGATATTTCTCATGCTAAGGCAACCAATTTAGCCTCCATGATTTTTTTTTTTTCAGTTAGTATTATTCATAAAGACAAAAATATCACGAAATAATGGTTTTTGTTTTGTCCTTACGATAATTTGTGATGCATAAAACACGTAGATATTTTCCCATTTTATAACTCAGTATAAATGTCCTATAAGCTTAATAAATGCATACCCGTCTAAGAAAAAAGATGCGTCCAAAATCGATGCATGTCAAATTGACAAACATGCAGTATTTATATCATAAATTGAATATTGTGACTGAGATGGACTCTTGAAAAATTTTAACCTTCCCATCGTATATATAGATATTTTTGTAGAAAATGAGTGGTGGGTTCAAACTAGTAAGTAACTAGTACACAAGAGAGTGTCTGTTAATATATACCATTGGCAGGTATAATTGGATTAGAATGGATTAGATTATTAAATGAAATTGTATTCCGCTGAATTGGATATTAAATGATATTGAATTAGATTGGATTGAATTGAATTAGATAGTACTATTTACTACTATACTGTATTTGGTGTAACATATGACTAAAACAAAGAAAATATAACAATATTTTTAACGTAGTTCTAATTATATTTTATTTATAAATAAATAAATAAATAATTCTAAAAAATTGTGAAGATAAATTTAAATGATGATTAGATAAGATAATATGATTTTAATTTTTTTTATGAAAAATAGGCATATAAAAATAAATTATGTTTTTTAGATAAAAATAAAATACATTTTTTTAGTTAAAAAATAAAAATTAGAATTTCATTAATATTTATATATATTTATATTCATTAAAAAAATATATTAAAGAAAGAAAAAAATAAAACAAAAAAACAAAACATGTGCTTAGACTTTGGACTAAATTAACCCAACATCTAGTTGTGATAATTTAGTCCCATAAGAAGGGGACTGAAAAGGAGGTCGGATTCCTTTGTCCTATCCCATTTTGATCCCAAATATTTGACTAGACAAAGAAATTCAGTCTTAAGCCTTAGTTTGGCTCATTAAACGGGACGAATAATTATAGACAACATGCCCAATTGTCCGTCAATTATCTGCACTCTAACTTCAATGGGAGACTTTATCATAAACTAATGGGTTAATGACATCGTTGATCTCCAATCTTTTTTTTTGGGTATTTAAGTACTAAACTTTTATCTTTTTGATATTATTAGTCTTTTTTGTACATTCAATCCAATATTCTATTAAAATTTATTTAAATGAGAGAAATTTTGCACAATTGATCTCAATTTTTCAATTGTTTAATAATTTGGTCCATGTTTTTTTTGTATTCATATTTTCCGATTAATAGTATTGTATCTACCAATCTCTGGGAAAATTAAAATTCTAAAAAATTAACTTTCCTAAAGATTTACACAAAGAAATGAACATTTAATGAAAAATTATAAAACTTTTCAAGCTTATATATTGCAAATAGTTAATTAATTTTTTAAAATAACTATTCATAATTACATGAATATTTAATAGATTTAGTAAATTTTTAGTCAAATTTGACTAGCACGTGAAATTTGTTTAGTTTTAAAAATGGTAAGATAATTATTTTTTGTTCATAAAGTTTTTATAGTTTGATTTTGTTTATAAACTAAATATAGTTTGACATAAACTAAGATTTATTATTATAATTTTTTTTCCTTTTTGAATTTGGTTTTTTAATGATCTGTTTATTTTATATCCGTCTTTGAATTTTAATTTTCTGAAATATTGACAGATGCACTATTGTTAATAGGAAATATGAATACGAAAAAAAATTATGAACCAAATTGTTAAACAATTAAAAATTTGAGATCAATGATGCAAGATTTCTTTTATTCAAATAAATTTTAATGAAATATTGGATAGAATATGTCAAAAATAACAATAATACAAAAAAAAATATTTAATACTTAATACTATAAAAAATAAATTGAGGACCAATATACCAAAGTGGTAATTTCGCCTAGACCATAAGTGCCATTAACCTGAAACTAATACTATAGATTCTTATGCATGAATTAATCCAATGACAAATTTGTAACTTATTAGAAATATAATATGGTAGAATTTTAGCACCTACTCTAATTATAGGCACAAAACTAACTACTTTTCTTTTTGAAGAGCTTCGAAACTTTATGATTCATCCGTATGAAATTCCCAAAAAGGCAAATATTAACTGTACCCAAATTATTATCTAAGTGAAAAAAAAAAGAAAAAAAGCCAAAATAGATATTTAAAAGAAAGCAAAAGGCCAAAACCGAGAAGCAGTTTTGGTACATGCTCCTATGCTTTGTTTAATACGACTAAGAGTGAGATTGAGATTATTTATTATATATCTATATTTGATGTCAACTTGAGATTGAGATAAATAATTTATAAACTTAAAATAGTCTTATATGAGTTTATAATTTATCATATTTAAAAATGTGAGATTATTAATCTCATACTAAAAAATGATAAGATCCACATTTATTTTAATTTCTTTTGACTAATAGATCATACATTATAAATATTTTTAAATATTTAAATTAATATAAAATAAATTTATGACATATTTTAATAAAAATAAATCTAATATTATAATAATTATAATATTAATCCAATCAAATACTAAGTTAAATATGAAATAGCGTTAAATTTATCCACTCTAATCCATCCATTGTAATCCAATCCTCGCGAGGCAAACAGGCTCCAGTGACGCAAACAACCCTAGTGACGCGTGGACCATAACTCCCTTTCAGGATCAGTTATTTTAACTAAAAAAAGTAAAAGAGAACAGAACGGAACAGGACATGAGAGTGTGGTTTCTGGATAGTGATTTATAGGCGACCGTAGATTATGCCTGGAATGATGCTGATCAAAGGGTGAATATTTGATCTTCGAACACTAAAGTCGTCATTGACTGGGCCGCCATTGGGCCAACTGACGGTGGTGA
This sequence comes from Parasponia andersonii, assembly GCA_002914805.1. Taxonomy (NCBI): domain Eukaryota; kingdom Viridiplantae; phylum Streptophyta; class Magnoliopsida; order Rosales; family Cannabaceae; genus Trema; species Trema andersonii. Next base: position 627,229 of record JXTB01000156.1, on the reverse strand, counting down.
TTAGAAATCCGTGCGGGATGTCGATTGTCGCGTGTGTGAAATGTGATTATTTTATCAGTCATATCTGAAAAGTGGGGTCCCACTCCCGTCTATGCTCGACGCTTTTGCTGATGTCATTATTATTATTATCTTTTATAAAAAACGGGTAATGGTTTTACTTTTTTTTAGGTGGTTGGTTGTCTGAGGCCGCGAGAACTGGAAAGGCGGTACATCTAGCCCAGTTGGATTTGACTCAAACAGAATTCCCAAACTTTGGTCAAACGTTGTACGGCTTAAATTATTGGCGCCATTTCAGGTCATCCAATTCATGTCAAAAAAATAAATAAACAAATTCAAGGAAACAATATCGATTTTCTTTTTTTTTTTTTTCTTTTTTGGAAGAGTTTTTCTTTTTTTGCTAGAATTTGCTTTTTAAGAGTTGGTCTTGTCTTTACGTTACGGTAATGCTAAGCTCAGAATTCTTTCGGGCTCTCAATAATCTTAATACTTCTATATGAGGCCAAGGCGCTCTAACGGTCAAATTCACGTAAAAGGGGTTTTAGCCAAAAAAATAAAATCGTAAGGAGTACGCGAGTGAGTGTCTTGGTTTTTCCTCTTTTTTTTTCCCCTTGGAAAATTAAATTTTTTCATCTCATTATTTATTTATTTTGTTATTCCAAGGTGGTGTGGCAACCGTCAACTGAGGCTACAAACATTTCTCTGGGGCACTGTTTATGCGAGTGAATCTTAAAAGCATGTGAGAACCAAGTAAGTAATACGAATAGGGCCTAAGAAATGATAGTCCACTAATTTTAGAAGAGCAAGTCTTTGTCACTACTGGGCCTGGATAACCATTCATGGTCGAATCTAATCCATAACCATAGTTTTGAGGGAAATTGGCATAAATAGTAGTAATTTTGAGTAAAATTATTTTGTAAGATTTTTTTTTTCAAAAATAACATTTTTAATAGTGATTTAGTGTTTTACGAGTCTATGTAACTAAGGGCAATACAATTTATGACTATTAATTAGTACTTTAAAAATCATAATTTTATAGTTATAAATTACGTGATCTCTCGTCGTATAATTTGTGATACTACTAAATAGGTCAATTTGAAATAGATCGCTAAAATAGTTATTTTGTACCAAATTAGCACTACTTGGGTCAATTTCCCTAGTTTTGAGGTATGGGTGAAGTGGTACAGATACGTACTAATCATTTCCAACCAAAAAAAAAAGAAGAAGAAGGGATAAGTAGTAATCAAATGCCTGAAATTGTCCATGGGACGAAGTTAGAGATATTGGCACATTACAGGGTACTTTAATGAGTCAGAGTCTCATATGATAGTGTGATTCAGCTCTCTTTTTTTTTTTTTTTTTTTTTTTTGTTTTTTTTTTTTTTTTTTTTTTTGTTTTTCGTTTTTGGAGGGAGTGTAATTCAGCATGAATATATGAGAAAGTATATGATTAGTTGAAACTCAAATAATGATCATCAATACGTACTATTGAGGCGTTTTACAATAGAACTCGTACGTACAGTCGTACTACAATCATGCATGTGACATAATTGCAATCTTCATGGATGCAAAATGTTTTTCACCAATAGGGACGAAATCATGTCTCTACAATACAATGCAATTATGTTCGGCATCATTAGTAATTTAGTACGGTGGTTGCAACAGTCCTAAACCCTAGTGAAAGAAGAAAGTAAATTAGGAGTTTGATTCAAAGAGCTGTGATATTTGATAGCATATAATGTTAATGAATCACAATATCTTAGGCATATTATTATTATTATATGTACGGAAAAAGATGTTACGCCCAAAATTGTGAGAGAGAGAGAGAGAGAGAGAGAGAGAGAGAGAGTGGACCTCTGGCGGGAATGATGCTTATGTTAGGTGCCAATAGATCACGGGAATGATGCTTATGTTAGGTGCCAATAGATCATTGATTTGTTCGGACGGTGGCCAATTACATTGGTCCCTAATACTCTCATTCTTTTTCATAGCCTTAATTCGATATTTTTTATGATCTTTTATAACTTGGCTATTTCAGGGGTTGAATTTGAAATATAATAAAGAAAAAATGAGTCATCCATTAGTTTCTAGAATTGCAATGTAGTTCACAATTAACTTGTTCCACTGCAACTGCATAGAGTCGACGAAAGGAGTGGAGCAGCTTAGCTGAAAGACAAATTTGTTGTGAGATGGGCTTATTTCCAAGCCCAATAATCTAACTGACTAAATTTGGCCCACTGTGACATGGGCTGATAACAAGGCCCAAATAATCTGCCCACCCATGCAAAGAAAGAATAAAAAATTACAATTCTAATTAGAATAATAGACATTATGTCAAAGAAATAACAGTAAGAATTTTCTTTATATCTTTCTTCTTCTTCTTTTTCTTCTTTTTTTTTTTTTTTTTCTGACATTATAGCAATACTAGCAAGAAGTTTGTCAAGGATAATATCTTTTAATTGGAAACTTATTTATTCTTAAAAAAAAAAAAAGTTTTATTGGATTCTAACTCGGGCAGGTGCCGCAATGTATTCGGAACCTGAATAATCGAGTACAATTATTCACTAAAATGTATTTTATTTATTTCATTATCATTGCTCTTTTGTTTATATGTAACTGAATCCTCCAAATTCAACGCAATTATATATTAGTTAGTAGCAAGCTTTGTCCTTATGATTTGGTGCCTTCGTCTTGTGTCTCAATTATTAAAAAGCATCGACAATTTAGGAAATTAAACTAAAAAAGTTCACTCAAATCAAATCCGATATAACCTTAGCTTAATTACCTATCAAAAGATAAAATTCCAGAGTCAGGCATGGTCTGGGTAAAAAATCAAGGTCTCCAGCTGTGACCAAATTATGCCCACTGAATCTGATAGATCATACCAATCTTATTCTCCTTTCACTTGCTTTTATTTATATATATTTTTTTGGTTGGGAGAGGTTGTTGGTGGGACAGAGACTGAACATCCTTCATAAGACTCCCAAAATAATTCCGCTAATGCCCATTTGATTGGTTTGAGCATTGAATAAGCTCAACGCTAAAATAACAGAGTAGATGATTTAGTTCAAGTTATTTAAGTAACCCTTTCAATATGAATAGTAGATAAGTATAGCAAAGCCTAGACTAGGCTGATGAGGCTATCAAAAAATAAATGCTATTAATTCATGACAAATTGAAAGGCTTGATTGTCCGCTAGCACCCTCTTTTCCAGTAATACTATAATTTGAAACCGATTTATTATCCATTATTTTAGAGTTCCATTAGGGGGCCACGAATTAATGAATAAAAAAGTGAAGGTAGTTTTCACCTTATGTCACATATCTTAAAAATAATAATAAGATCCAAGAGTTGGATTAATAATGATTGGAACGGGTTTAGGATTACTAAAAATGACCAAAACTATATCTTAGGAAGCATTAGCGATTAATAGTTAACGCTAGTTTTCATCTGAAGCGTGAGAAAAGAGAGAATTACATGAAAGGGTGCTTTGTAATTACATTAGCACAATCGGATATGATAATTTACTTCTTATTACAAAATTAGAGAGATTAACTTACATTAGCACCAAAACTCTAATAGAAGGCAACAAAGGTAACAAGAAAGAAGAAAGCATATCCCTTGTATGGAAATTATTAATTAAGCACAAGTAAGAAGCAACATAAGATAAATAGCATTAAGCTGGTTTAGATTAAAGCTATTTAGCCCTGTCTTGAATCACATCCATCCCCATCTCAGTTGGATCAGTGGCCTGAACTTCATAGTGGATTCCATCTAGAACTCTTCTCAGCCCATCTTTAGAAGTTGCATACAACATTTTTGCTCTAATCCTTGATGCAGTTGGAGACCTGAGAATCCAAATCAACATATTTTAATCTTAACCCTTTAGAATTGGACCAAAAAAAAAATGTTGCTTTCTCAATCTACAATGCTTTAAATGAAAGAAACATGGCACAATTTGAGATTCCCACATCATGAAATGCAATTTGTTAAATACGGTTCTCAATAATCTCTCAAAAATTTTAATGGCCACAAGAGTACCATACATGATGAAGATAAGATGTTTGAGAAAAGTACTGAGTGAACGAACCATGCAATAAAGAAGATTTTGCTCTTCCGGCAATTGTCAACAGTGACAAAATCGAAATCGAACACGGCATATCGGCAGTCGTCATTTGGTAAAGAGGCAGCTAGATCGTCGTAGCTCTCGCCCGGGCCACCGACCTTATCGACGGTGACTAGCCTCGATTTCTCATCGATCTTGAACACTATGTACCTGTGTACCTTCTTCCATTTCATCTCCATGAATGAGTTCTTGCACTCATCTGTCACCCACATTCCAGTTGTCGCCTATTGTTGACATATCATTATCATATACACACAACACAATTTGATTAGTAAAACCCATATTACAGAACATAACAATTCAAAGAGATATAATGAAAACAAATGGAAATTGTTTTAGAAAAAGGTACCATCTTGAAAGCCATAGCCATGGTTGTTGTGTTTGTTGATATTGGAGTAATTGAAGTTGAAGTTTGGTCCTAGTTCTCGAGTATGTGGCAATTGGTCTTTTATAAAGATTGAGTGGTGGAAATGCCATTACTGTTTGATTTATTTTACAACTTTGCCACACTAGATCTATGCTGTGTTGTATAGCCTGTACTGCTGTACTCTCCCTTTCAATGACCATGTTGCCCCTCAACTTAGCAAATACTGTTTGTCTTCGGATTGGTACCACCTGGGGTTGTTTTTATTTTTTTATTTTTGTATTCCTTTCATAAAAGTGAGTTTCAATAAGAAAGGTCCCACAGTCTAAAGCTTTTACTAGAGTCTCAATTTTCAACTAGAAAAAAGGTCTGCCTAATAAATGAGCGAAAAAGTGTGAAGTTCACAAAATGGTGTCGTTTTACAATGTTACATGAAATTTAGCTGGAGCATGATAGCTTACCATTCCTCTTTAATTTAGCAATTTGTTCAATTTTATCAACACCCAATAAATAATCCATCTCTCCATCAAAAAAAAAAATAATAATAATCCATCTCATCATTTGTCCATAAAGTTAATTTGTTATCTATTTTCTTCTCTTAATTTCTTATTCGGGTGAAGTATGTATGAATTTTAAACTAATTTTATCTCTTTGATTTATTCCATATATATGATATATAAGGTTGGAGTACTTGTAATCCACTTCACTATCTTTAATTCAAATTAATAGTATGTTTGATTTGGTGGAACGAACTTGAGAATAGAATCATCGTTCTTATTTTATTATTTGTATTCACATTGAATAAAAGAATAATAATTCTAATGGAATCAAAGTTCCATTATTTGATAGAATTGTAATTCTATCCAAAACTAAAGGATTATCATTCCACCATTTTATCTATATTTTGGAAACATTGTTTTTCTTTTTTGCTTTATTAGGATATCTAAAAATAAAGATATTTTAGTCGATATAATACTTATTTCATTTTATTTTATTTTATTAAATCAACCAAACAATATAATATCATTTCTATTCTCTTTCCAATTCCACTTTATTACAATTTTCATTATCATTCCTACTCCATTCCACCTATCAAACATGACCTAATTTTTGGTTCTTGCTTCTACACTTAAATATCCTTAGTCTTATCTTTAACATCTATAAAGCCTATATATGGTTTAGTTTTGCTCTCAGCTAATTGCTTGTCCTGTTCATAGTGTTATTAGCATTATAGTACTATTTAGCAGCTTCACATTACTAAGAGGAGTTTCCTGGACTTGCCTTTTGCCAACCAGTAAAGCATATATTGGAGGTATTACAGTGATTCATGAGAAGAAAAACTTACACCAAGAACACAAAACACATAAAAAATTTGTTCAGTACAATCATAAGTTTAGTATGCAATACAATGCAATTTACAAAAACGTGACAAAAGAAGTCGGTTTCTTTTATCAACGTGACCATGATTGATAGCCTACAAAGCTACTAATGGTATAGCTTATTTTCTTTACAATAAATGGATTAGCTATATTTGCTTCAGGAACAATAATACAGAGATATTGACAGGAGGTGACAGAAATTAGATAATTATTCAATATCCAAAACATTCTTTAAGCAGGACCAAGTTCAAGTTCGAAATAGCATGTCGTCTTGTCATTATTCATCTAATAACAAATTTACCAAATTCAAGGTTAGATATAACTATATATTGATTAATTATATACAAACCATACTGTAATATGAACTATTGAAAACATAAGTACTTAAACAGATAAAGCAGTGGTCCCATCTCGGATCACACACCTACATCTGATCTCTGTGTTCTTCAAAAAAAGTCTTTGCGTGAAAGCAAAGAAGAAAAGAGGATTTTTCACCTTATGAAGGGGGAAAAAGAAAGGAAAAGAAACCAAGAGGAAAAAGATAAAAGAAAGCAAAAAGTGTTTCTTGGTACAAATGAGTCAATGAATGCAACGCCAATCACAAATTCTAATCAGCTTCCTTATTAAACCCACTTTGGTTACCGTTCTATTTGTTTTATATATTCACAACAATATTCTCCATGAGTTGGGATCATTTTCTTAGTCCTATAAGCTCGAGTATTTCCACAAATTTGTCTAAAGAAACTGTGGTAGAAAGGGGCAGCATCCCGACATTCACCACATCCCGACATTCACCAAATATAAAAAAGAGGTAGCAAATCGCTACCTAATGATATGGGTCGTGAGAATGGAGAAAGTACAAACGACTAAGATCCAGAAAATCTGTGACTATGAGCAAGAGAATGCATTGGACGTGTATGGGGAACATGCCCCTTCATGTGACATGACCCCTCTCTAGACAAATGAAGTCCATCAGGCCACACAACTTGCTTTTCCCGTTCTAATTATATGAACTATAACAAAAGCATAACAGTAATAGCGGTCGTAGCTTGATTGATAACAAGATAAATTTTTAATGTTAAGGTTACAACTTAGAACTCTCGTATCATTGTCAGAAGCAAAGAAGTTATTACTTTATAATTATTAATGTTAATAAATATTTCTATAAAAGGGATACTACGGTTAGGTACGTGTGTAAGACGAGCCGTCCCTGGGCAAGAGGAGTTAAACAATAGCGTTAGTTATCTCAACCTTTCATCATATAGAAGGCGTTAAACAATAGCTGTAGTTATCTCAATCCTTCATTGGTTAGCAATGGCATTAGTTATCTCGTCAGTGAACAATTCAATTGTCACTTAGTAATGCGTACAATCAAGTCATCGTTTTGGTTAAGAACAAAGGATGTTACGTTGGGAAAGAAAGAGCCATCAACACCTAGTGTGTGTGTGTGTGTGTATATATATATATATTTGATAAAAATCAACATCTAGTGTTAGTTTAGCCGTTTCCAATTGGAAGTACCTTAATTGTGGCGAAGATTGATTTGCGGGAGAGTCCAAACTTTTTCACCTGTGTAAAGGTACACTACCAACCCAAAATGACAACTAGCCTATTTCTGATCTATTTGTTGGGCTCCAGCTTCATCCTCGCTAGAATTAAAACTGAAGCCTGTTTGAAGATAACGATTAATGGAGCGTTAATGGATCCCTTTTAAAGTAGATTGCCCTAAACTCCAATCACTGCAGCAGTGACAACTCGAATCCAGACTGTGGTGACTCGAACATAAGACATCTTAATCGAAAAAACGAGGATGATACCATCGTGCTTGTTAGCACAGTAGTAATTGAAGCTGGAGCTTTACTGTGTTTCGTTGTGTTTTTCTCATTGAATTAGTCCATTTAGGCCATAATTACTCTAATAATAATGACTAAATAAATATAAAACCTTAATTGAGATAGTAATGCCATAGTCGGTGCCAGGCAAAATTGATTTTAGGCCTTATGGTAGTTGTCTTAATTGCCCAAGGCTTGTGCCTAATCCGATGACCCAGCACATTTCCCTTCAAATGAATAAAGCCCTGAAAAAATTAATGAAAAACACCACCGTTGCCATTTCGTTCCATCCAGGAAGCAACCATTTAGTACAATTAATAAACTGGAATTTATATTAGTCACTACAAGATCATTTGGTACAGACAGTCCATGCAAATTCCATAAAATGGATGACATCAGAATTCATTCTGTATCTGGTCGTGAAGCATCCTCCCAAGAGATGGAAAAGACATTCTAATAAGAAATCCAAAGTAACTTATGATCAGTGACCTTGTTAATCTGCAAGACAAGAACGTACTGCTTTGAGAAAAATGAACTGAGGTTAAAACAACTAGGACACAATTAAAGTAAGAAATTGGGTAGTGAATTTGAAGCCTTACCCTTAAGTATTTGAAGCAGAATCTTTAGTCTTCACTTGTTCTCATTTGGGGGCTCATCTTCCTTCTTTTGCTGGGACTAGCAAACACGGCAAATACTGTTATCAGTTGCAAAACTACAACAAACAGTTGTTGCAGGCACAGATAACAACAGATGTTAATACAAATACACAATTGGAAGCACATTTCATGACAAAAGTAAGAAGGTCAAAGGTTCATTATGAACGCACCTCAGATTGATTCTGCAAAGATGCAAGAAGATCTTTGACTGCAGGATCATTAGGGTCGACTCCAGGAAGCTGTGAGAGAAATAATACATCAGGACAGCACTTATAGAGTTCGATTCAATACTAACAGCACTTACAGTTGCAAGGATAGATGAGACGAAAGATTGATCCTCCAACACTTTGCTTGTATCTGACTGACTAGTTTCTTGCATGGACATTTGAAGAGCTTTATGCAGCAAGATCGTGTCACAAATTAGCATAGACAAAAGCAAAAACACTATACATCTTTGTAAATGTTCCAAACTTAAATTTCATTCAATGGTAAAGAAAATGAAATTCTATGACATTAGAGAGCTTACCAAGGGCCAAATCCTGATCCTCACTAGATGCGTCCAACATCTCAGCATCATCTATTGCATGACCAGATCCAGAGATACCCATCGACATTGCAAGCGCCTGCTCGAGAAACAACATTGTAATTACTCTATTACCATGGCATTTGTCAAAGCCAGAAATCTACTTGCAGCAAATCTTATTATTCGTACAATAACAATTGAAAAGAAGCAAACAAAGAACAACATAACATAACTCAGCCACTGTGCTAGTTCACAGAAACAGACACATAAAACCAGAAAGAAGTTAAAATGATACTAACCATGTCATCAGCGGTTTTCTTTTTCTCTTCAGGAACTGAAGCATCAACTTGATCTTTCATAGTTTCGTCTTCTGTTTTGGATGATGATTCCTCTCCTTTCTCTTGATTAGCAGCTTCTTCAGCAGCCCTTTTTGCAGCAGCCTCCTGTCTTGCCCTTTCCTCCTCCATAGAAACTCTAAGTGCCAGAGCCAGCTCAGGGTCTTGATTGGGATCTACACCAAATTCAAAGCCAGGAGCACTACCAGCTGCTGCAGCGGCAAAGCCACTTCCGCCATCCCCATCTCCAGTGAATACAGGTGTACTGCCAGAAATAGAAATATTGAGATAAATGCAGAGACAAATTATTCAATTTGTAACTTCACATTTGAAACTTTCAATAAAGAAGAAAGGTAGAATAAAAAGTCACACCTTATAAGCACATCTGAGAGAGCATTTGGACCAGGAGAAACATGAACTATATGACTGGTTTCGTTATTATTAACAGCAGCAAGGAGGGCCTCCAACTTCTCTGGCTTCCCATCATCTTCTTCACCAAAATCAACAATATCAACAGCAACACTATTCTTTTTTAGTTTCTTCCCAATCGTCTCTAGTACCTTCTTGTCATACTTAACAGGGCTGAACACAAAGCGAGAAAGAATAAATTAAATGTTTGACAAAAAAGAATGAGTAAACAAGCCTTTGATCTCCCAGCCAAAAAATGGAGAGAGAGAAAGTCGAGCTAATATGATCTACCTTCCAGCAAAGACTATAATCCTTTGTTGCTGATTTTTGTTTTGGCGATGCTTAAGAGCCAACTGAGCGATCTGGATCCCAGCAGCTATGTTCATCTCCCCACCCACTTCAAGACCTATATTAAATGCAATTAGAGAGATTGGTGCAAAATATAGAAAGGGTTCGATGATAGAATACTTATTCACTAAACCCTTAAGAGCAGAGCAGCATGTGAAACAGGATTAGTTTAAATTGAAGTTTCACCCTGTCCCATTTTGTCCAACGTTTAGTTGGAACTTGGAACATATCATTAGATAAGTGTCTTATTGATGTAAGGCCTTTAACCCCTGTAAAATCTTCAGAGCGTCTCTAGATTTTCAAAAAAGAATATTTCATTATTACCTTATCTTTTGAGATTAATTTTTTTTCCCCAGCTCATACACTTGGGAAAATAACCAATTCTGACCATGAATATAGCACACTTGCAAGAAAAATTCCCCAAATTCTACAACATACAGACTCGGCAAGGGAAAAACATTGACACCTTATTAAAGGTGCAGCAATGTTATCACCATTTCCACTTAATTAGTTCATTCCAAGTTCTTAATTCGTCCTTAATTTCATCCTCAAACTATCCAAACAATTGCCCATATGATCGTTCAAAAAATTAACAAAACCAAGCATTCATTCAAGGCAATCGATTTTAGAACAAAAAATCACAGAAAATAAAAATAAAAATTAATTAATGAAAATAATAATACCATGCATACAAGCCAAAATCTTGCCGAGATCAGTAGTGGGAGTGGTCAATACGCGAATCCCTTTTCCCGCCATTGTCAAAATCCCCACAGTATTCTCCGGATTTGACTAACCCAATTTCGAATTATTTTTACAAGAAATATAATCAAATGTGATTAACCCAAAAAAAGAAAAACAAAATCACAATAGAAAATTGAATCAATAATGGGATATAAAACCTGGGTTTTGGCACCACAAATGAGATTAACAGCATCGGCTTGAGCTTGAAATCGAGAAGGAGAATAATCACCATTTCGCATCCACTCCGAATTGTCGATGCATATCATAGTAGCCTGTCATAAAAATAAATAAATGAATAAATAAAACGATGAAATCTTAAAACCCTAATTGAATATAGCGATGAGATTTTCAGATGGTAACCTCGAGAACCATGTTGCTTGCTTGGAGAATGGAGAATCGGGTCACAGTCTCAGAACCCGAAACACAACGTCTTGCAAAGTCGCTTCCGATTTACAGAAATAAACAATATATATAAAATACATATTATATAGGCAGCGCTTTGAATTATTATTACTTTTCATCTAAAGCCCCCAACCCCCCTCCCCCCTCTTTTTTTTCCCCCTAATACTTCATTGTGTTTTCATGGATAATACCAAAAAACACCTAATTAAATGCTAAAGAAATTAAAATTCTGAACTATAAATATTTTGCATTTTTAACCCAAAGTTTAACCAAAATTATACTTTCACGTTAAAATATTCTATGTGTACAAATCGACTACAAAGTCGATCTTCAAACTTAAAATTCAAAAACGAGTAGATATACTTTTGCAGGAAGTTTCAAATAATAGGGAGGAGTAGTTTTTTTTTTATTTCTTTTTTTTTTTAAAAAGAAAGATTAAACATAGTATTAAAAGCATAACATAAGTGATGTTTTGGGGATTATTCCTATTTTCATTTGTTAGCAAGTTATTTATTTTTTAGAATGTGTTTATTAACATTTGCTTTTTAAGTCATTGGACGCATATATAATTGATGATTAAAAACATAAATAATATGTGATTGCGGACGATTGGTAATTACATACATTTCTAATGTATGTTGAGATCTAGAATTTGAATCCCTAACCCATTACTGAAAAAAGAAAGAGCAAATATCATATTTGAATTAAAAACTTTTATAGTCCGTAACTGGTTATTATAATTTGAATTTATATAGTACAATTTAGCATAATGCATAGATTTGAAATTCAATTGCAAAAGTTCAGAAGTTGAGGACCTAAATGTAAAACGGGTTGAAAATTATGATTTTTGCTGCAAAATACTCTTTATTTATAAAATATGTCTTTTTTTCTCCGAATCAATTTAAAAAATAACCCAATTTCACACCTATTTAATAAACGGCTGTTTTTATATT
>JXTB01000156.1:603760-614774 GCA_002914805.1 Parasponia andersonii | reverse complement strand
GATTATTTGTTATTATTCATATGCTGTTGAGATATTTAGTTGAGCAATTGCTCATCGTGTGATTTTTTTTGTTTAAATTAAATTCTAATTTAGATTTTACGATGTTTATGATCTCCTTTATTTACTTTCTTTCTATTTTATAATCGGTTCATATGTTGTCAAGGCTTTTCTTATATTTCTTAGCTTTTTGAATATTTTGTGGTTCAGTTTTTCGATTTTATTGTATATATCATGTAATATTCGGTGATAAGTGTGTACTTATTCTTCTTCTTTTTGTTGGTCATTCATCAGTGATGGCGGGACTAGCACTAGAGGGATCCCAATTTGATGGGGGTCAGTACGACGCTAGAATGAATGAATTGTAAGAATAGCTTAACCATGCATGCTTAGTTTGCCTTAATTACTTATATTTTTAAGCCACTTGTTTCGGTGGCTTCTATGAGCATAAAATTATTTGTTTTTGCTTCTGTTGATTTAATTTGGTTAAGAATATGGGTTCTAATTATTTTTTTCCCTTGTTTTATGTACCTAATTTTTACAGACTTGACGGACAGGATTTCTTTAAGTCCTATGACGAAGCTTGTGAGAGTTTTGATGACATGGGTTTGAAAGAGAACCTTCTAAGAGGCATTTATGCTTACGGTAAGTAGATATGACATAATCAATTTTATACCTTTTCTTTTGCATGATGGATAACTTTCATCGGATTTATTACTGATGTCCAATAGCCTTGGGAACTTGATTATTAATATATATCTACCCTTATATACAATTCGCTTCTAATTGTTCCACGTCAAGAGTTTAGGTATTATGTATCTTCCATCGATATTTTGTCAATATCCATATACATACTTGTCTAGAAAATATAGAGAAATATAAAAGATACATCATGTTCTTCAAATTTAGAAACCGTTTTTACGTAAAAATTATTTTATTTTAACTTTAAAATTCGAATCTTATATAGCCCGAAATTTGTGTATTTTTATGAATACTATTTAATAGTGAATTATTAGACACTGAAATTAATTTGGATTTTATATTTATTCCGTACGTACGTAGGTTTTGAAAAACCATCAGCTATTCAACAAAGGGGAATTGTTCCCTTCTGCAAGGGACTTGATGTCATAGAACAAGCCCAGTCTGGAACCGGGAAGACAGCAACCTTCTGCTCCGGAGTCTTGCAACGAGTTGACTATGACGTTACGGAATGTCAGGGCTTAGTGCTGGCACCGACTCGAGAGCTTGCTCAACAGATTGAGAAGGTCATGCGTGCCCTCGGAGACTATTTTGGTGTGAAGGTGCATGCCTGTGTTGGTGGAACAAATGTTGGTGAAGACCGGCGCATTTTGTCGAGTGGGATTCATATCGTTGTTGGAACTCCAGGTCGTGTTTTGGACTTGCTGAGAAGACAGTTTCTTCGTCCCGATTATGTCAAAATGTTTGTGTTGGATGAGGCTGATGATATGCTTTCAAGAGGTCTCAAAGATCAGGTATTAATAATTTATTTTCTAACTTTTTCCCGAAATATATTAATATTTTTTCTTTTAATTACTAGCTATATATGATCATCAACTTCTTTTTGTGCTGCTGAATGAGCTATATATATATATATATATATATATGTTGAAAATAAATCATGATCTATTAGAAAGATAGAATCATATGTTTATGTATGTTTTGGATACTGAGTCAATAATATATAGAAACACTTTCCCATTTACCTATATTATTTAGGCTTTTTGCAACTGTTAATCATGCTTTTTATAACCTGCTAAGAGGCATTATGAAATCTTTTGATAATTTCTTACTATTACGTAGCTTTAATATATATAACTAAACACTAAAGCGGGGCCTTGCTCTCTGCTTGTTGTACTCAGATCTATGACATTTTCCAGCTACTGCCAAAAGAGATCCAAGTTGGGTTATTTTCTGCCACTATGCCTCCGGAGGCTCTGGAGCTGACCCGGAAGTTTATGAACAACCCGGTGAGGATTCTTGTGAAGCGCGATGAGCTCACACTAGAGGGCATTAAGCAATTCTACGTCAATGTTGACAAGGAAGAATGGAAATTCGACACGCTCTGCGACCTCTACGAGGCCATAGCCATCACCCAGAGCGTCATCTTTGCCAATACACGCCGCAAGGTGAATTGGCTGAGTGACAAGATGAGGAGCCGAGACCACACGGTCTCGGCCACTCATGGGGACATGGACCAGAACACCAGAGGCGTCATCATGCGGGAATTCCGATCGGGGTCTTCCCGTGTCTTGATCACCACAGATCTCTTGGCTCGTGGCATTGACGTGCAACAAGTGTCCCTTGTTATAAACTATGATCTTCCAACTCAGCCTGAGAACTACCTGCACCGCATTGGACGCAGCGGAAGGTTTGGAAGGAAAGGTGTGGCCATCAACTTCATAACAAGGGACGATGATAGGATGATCTCTGACATCCAGAAGTTCTATAATGTTGTCATCGAGGAGCTGCCATCAGATGTTGCTGATCTCCTTTTATGAGATTACTTTCGTCTCCTTTTTTTTTTTCCCCCTGTTAATTAGTAGATGAGAAATTTTTGGAATTTGATGTAGGCAACTCTTAGTTTTTAATTTTAATATTTTTAAAACTCTCTTAGTTTCTGACTGTTATATCAAGTAATATGTACGAGCAATATTGTTCTATCGGTAATTGCAAGGTTTAGGGTTAAGGCAGCCATCATAAGTTTTCTACCGACTAGCTAGTATTTAGAATATTCTTATGTTTTAAGCATCCAATAGTTTTATTTTTCTGCTTATTGAAATACAAAAATTGTTGGGTTATACGTGTATAACCAAAATGGGCCATAGGTTTTTATAACTAGCTGTCTAATTAAGTGGAACTAATTAAGTGATCTAATTATAGGCTCAGAAAATTATCAATTAAATATGGACGGTGTAATGTATAGTTACCCAATGCTGGACTAATAAGGATTGATATAGTCTTTATTGGTTATCAGTATATAAGGACATAACTATTAGGGTTTTGGTCTACTAACTAAATAGAACATACGCTCTTCTCCTCTCTCTCCATCAACAAAGAGAGAACCCATTGAGCATACATAGAGTATTCTGGTTGTGGAAGACCTTCTACCCTCAGGTTCTAATTAATTAATCACTTTTGCTTATATGATCACATCATTTGCTGTCAAACATAATAGATCCAGGTTAGTCACAGATTTTTTCTTAATAAATCTTTTCTTGACAATTTGGCATGATAGTATCAAGGATTGTATTTAGTTTAACAATCCGTTATGTATATCTAACAAGTGGTATCAGAGCAAGAAATCATGTTAAATTGCTTAGGATAATCATGCATGCCTCTATTACATATTTGTTTTTCTAGAGTTTAGATATAACATGTATGATTGATGAATATTTCATAATTTTATTGAGATATTGAGTATTTAAGGGTCGAATTCTGAGTTTTGGGTCATAAAGTTTGCATATTAGGGCGACTAATCGCATTAAGATTGAGTTACCTGATTTTAAAATTGGGTAATAAACACTAAAGGCCGAAACTTGGCACTGCAGTGCCAAGCCACAACACCTGGCACTGCGGCTACAGTGCCACCTTGCAACTGCAATGGTGCCGCGGCGTCATATATTGGCATCACACGCCATCACCTGAGAAAGAGAAATTTTTTTTAGGGCTAGCACTGCGACGTCATTTCCAGGCGTCGTAGCGCTGACCCTACAATATATAGGTTAAATTTTTGACCTAATTAAGGCACATGATCTCAATTTTGGGTAAAATTGAGTTGTATTCGACTCACTTCATGGAGTTCTAACCTGAAACTTAAACTAATCAGTTTTGTTTTCTCAACCCAACTTCAATACGACCCATACTTTGTCCATTGAAAACTCTATTTAGCTTGAAGAGTTAATAAGTCTCAGTTAGTCATTCATTAATATTTTTGTATTAAAATTTTCAATTTGATATTTTGGGCACTTTGGTTATTATTTTCTTTGTACTATTTATTTAAATATTTTGTAATAGAAGAGTTGAAACAACGTGTGGCAAAAGTAACTTCTATTGTATAGATTTATTTATTTTGAAATATTTGAATGATTATGTGTTTATTATTCATGCGAATAATTATCGGCCCAAAAGAAGATGATTATTTAGCCGAATAATGAACATACCTACGATGATAGATATGTGATGATTATTAAATTTCCATGTGGATAGCAAATCGGCCTAGAGAAAGATTTACTGTCTGACAGAATTTATTGTCAATATTTGATTACTGTACTAAAGGGTACGATTTATAAGCTGATAAGTCGGCCCAAATGAAGACTTATTGATGTTGTTCTAGGTATCTTGTGATGGGAGTCCACCTTATATGTTTATGTCATACTAGTGTATCTTATTTTTTTTTGTATGCTTAGTTTATGATATGTTTTAATGTGAGCTGTTATTTTTTTATTTTTTGTTCTCTGTTCAGTTTCTGCTTCAAATATATCTGCTAATTTAAATTCAATTCATGTGCTTATCGATACAAACTTCAAGAAGTGGAAAGAGCACGTTATGATTATGCTCAGTTGCATGGATCTGGATCTTGCACTCAGGAAAAAATAACCTGTTGTTTTTACAGATGAAAGTTCTTCTACGGATATTAAGAACTTTGAGTAGTGGGGATATTCTAATTGCATGAGTCTTATGATCATGAAACATTCCATATCTGAGACCATTAGGGGAGTTGTGTTAGAGATTGATAATGCTAAGGCATTCTTTAATGCAATTGCGAAACATTTCCAAAGGAATGAAAAAGCATAAACAAGTACTATGCTGAGCAATTTGCTTGCTATGCATTATAAGGTAAAATAAATATAAGGGAGTACATCATGGAGATGTCCAATCTGGCTTCAAAACTAAAGGCACTTGAGTTAGAACTGTCAGATAACTTACTTGTGTAATTAGTTTTACTATCTCTTCTACCACAATTTAGTTAATTTAAAGTGAAGTACAACACCTAGAAAGAAGAATAGACTCTTAAGGAGTTTATATCTCATTGTGTGCAAGAAGAGGATAGATTGAAGCAAAATAAGACAGAGAGTGTTCATTTAGCAATAAATTCTCAAGATAAGAAAAGAAAAAGGACTAAAGATAAATGAGCTATATCTAGGACTTCACAAAATCAAGTGCAAAAGAAACAAGATGAGAAATTAGCTTGTTTTTTCTGTAAGAATGCAGGACATGTGAAGAAAGAATGTCCTAAGTACACCGTTTGGCATGTCAAGAAAGGTAAACTTCTCACTTTTGCCTGTTCTGAGATTAATTTTGCTTTTGTACTCAGTCATACTTGGTGGGTGGATACCAGTACTACTCCTCACATAAGTGTGTCTATGTAGAGTTATCTAAGGAGCCGTCAGCCAAGTGATGCTGAAAGATACATCTATGTAGGCAATATCAACACAATTACAGTAGAGGCAATCAGCCTTTTTAGGTTGCAATTAGGTTTCGGTTTATTTTTGGATTTGGATTAGACATTCGTTGTACCGTCATTTAGATGAAATTTAATTTTCATTTTAGTTTTTGACAAATTTGGTTATTCTTATTCATTTCAAAATAATAAATTTAGTCTTTTTCAAAATTCCAATATTGTTACAACTGGTACTTTGATTGATAACCTATACAAGATCGATTATATTACCTCAATTAATGAAATCTTGTATGTCGAGAAACATGGTAGAAAATGTAAAACCATTGAGAATTCCTCTATATTATAGCACAAGTGATTAAGATATATCTCTAAACAGAGAATACAACATCTTATGTCAGATGGAATTCTTGACCCACTTGAATTAATTGCCAATAGGAGTTCCGGTATCTTAGAACTGATACATACTGATATTTGCGGTCCATTCCCTGCAGCTTCTTGAAATGACCAACAGTATTTCATCACATTCATAGATGACTGCTCTCACTATAAGTACCTATATTTAATTCATGAAAAGTCTCAATTTCTAGATATATTCAAAGCTTTCAAAGCTGAAGTTAAAAATCAACTCGACAAGAAAATTAAAGCCGTCAAATTTGATCATAGTGGTGAATACTACGGTAGGTATGATAGATCTGATGAACAATGTTCAGGACCCTTTGCCTAGTACTTAAAGGAATGTGGAATCGTCCCATAATACAGAATGCTAGGAAAATATAGCATGAGTGAAGTTGCTGAGCGACGAAACCAAATACTTAAAGATATGGTAAGAAGTACGAGCAGTCATTCCTTCTTACCTGAATCACTCTAGGGAGAAACACTAAAGATTGCAATTTATATACTTAACAGAGTACTTAGCAAATCAGTAGCTAAAATCCCATATGAACTATGGATAGAGAAGAAGCCTAACATTAGGCTCTTGCACATTTGGGGTTATCCAGTTGGGGAAAGGCTATACAGGCCATATGAAAAGAACTTGGACTCAAGAACAATAAGATGTTATTTTGTGGCTACGCTAAAAAATCCAGAGGTTTCAAATTTTATAATCCTTCTAACAGGTCCTTTTTCGAGACGGGTAATATGAGATTCCTTGAGGATATTGAGGTTGGGGGGAAGGGGAGATAAGGTTAGAGATATTATCTTTGAGAAAAAATTCGTTTTTCTTCTTACAGTTGCAATTGAAAGTAATCAGGCTCCTTTTCCTGACATTATTCAAGAAGTAAATCCGAAAATTCAAGATCATATTCTGCATCTTCCTGTCCCACATGAGGAAGTTGCTCCTGAAGAGCAACTTCAACAACCTCAAAAGGAAGTGCCATTAAGGAGATCTAATAAGGAAAGAAGAAATGCGATTCTGGATGATTACATCGCCTATCTCTTAGAACGTGAGTTTGATATGGGAGTAGAAAATGATCCAATCAATTTCATTCAAGTTAAACAAAATTCAAAATCCCGATAGTGGATCGTTGCCATAGAGGATGATATGAAATCCACAAAAGACAATGACATTTAAGATCTCGTCAAATTGCTAGCAGGAAAGAACCCATTACTAATAAATAGATTTTTAAAACCAACAGGGATTCTAAAGGCAATATCGAGAGATATAAGGCTCGTTTAGTTGCCAAGGGTTTCACTCAGAAAGAAGATATTGACTATAAAGAAACTTTCTCTCCAGTTTCTTCGAAAGGCTTTTTTAGAATAATTATAGCACTAGTAGCTCATTTTGATCTAGAGCTACATCAGATGGATATAAAGACTACGTTTTTCAATGATGATATTAAGAAAACGATTTATATGATACAGCCAAAAAACTTTGTAACTAGAGATCTAAAGTCTATGGTCTATAAACTAAAGAAATCTATTTATGGTCTCAAACAAGCATCCCATCAATGATATCATAAATTCCATCAAGTTATTTCCTCATTTAGTTTTGAGGAAAATCCAATAGATAGATGCATTTATCATAAATTCAGTGGGAGCAAATATATCTTCCTGGTCTTATATGTCGATGACATATTTTCAGCAAGCAACGATATAGGCTTATTGTACGAAACCAAGAGAATTCTATCAAATAAATTTGAGATGAAAGATTTTGGGGACGCTTCAAGATTTTGGGGACGCTTCTTTTATATTAGGGATTAAAATACACTGAGATCACTCTCAGGGCATTCTTGGGTTATCAAAAAAGAGCTATATCAAAAAGGTGCTTAATAAATTTGGCATGAACGAATGTGCCCTAAGAGATATACTCATTGCTAAGAGTGATAAATTTAGTCTCATTCAATACCCCAAGAATAAGTTCAAAGCTAAAAGAATACAAAAGATCCTTTATGCATTTGCAGTTATGAGTCTGATGTATACTTAGATGTGTACATGTCTAGATATAGCGTACATAGTTAAAGTGTTAGGCAGATATTTAAGCAATTTTGGTATAGATCATTGGATAGTAGCAAAGAGGGTTATACGATATTTACAGAGAATAAAAATTGAATACTCATTTATCGAAAATCTGATCATTTGGAGATCGTGGGGTATTCCGACTCTGATTTTGCTGGATGCCTTGATAGTAAGAGATTTTCTTCAGGCTATATTTACCTGCTTGCTAGAAGAGCTGTATATGGAAAAGTGTTAAGCAGATGCTCACAGCTTCTTCCATTGTAGAGGTAGAGTTTATAGCTTTTCATGAGGCATCGAATCAAGGGATATGACTGCGAAATTTTATCACTGAGCTGCGAATTGTCGATGACATTGAAAGGCCATTGAAGATTTATTCTGATAATAGAGCCATGGTTCTGTATTCTAATAACAATAGAAGCTTGTCAAAGTCTAAGCACATAGACATTAAGTTTCTAATTATTAAAGAAAGAGTTCAGAGTCACCTAATATCTATAGAACATATCGGTACTAACTCCATGTTGGCAGATTTGCTTACCAAAGATCTAATGCCTAAGGTGTTTTATGAGCACACTGCTCATATGGATATTGTATTATTTAAAGATGTTCAAAATTAGTAAGAGTTAGATTTTATAAGTTCTTTTATGATAGACACATTTATTATTTGATATTAATAAAGTGATGGTTTTCTCTTATACTCTGAATTTATATTTTATTTTCTTTTTATCTGTTGTTTTGCATAAAGTTACGGTTTTGCATAAAGTGAAAGGCTAAGGTTGATTCATTGGAATCATACAGTAGGACTAAATGGAAATAGGAATGTAAGATCACTTTTTGTGTACGTGTATTGATTTGGTAATCATTGATGGGTTTAGTTGCCTACCTAAGTATAATGAAGACTGCATTGGTTTCATGTTAATATACCAGATAGTTCAGATTGTCTTAAGGAGCAATTTTTTAACAGATAATAATAAAGTGCACACTCAAATTTTTATTATATAATTATTTTAGGAAAAACCCAAATAACCCAAGTGGAAGATTGTTGGATTATACGTGTATAACTAAACTGGGCCATATATTTTTATATTAGTTATATATATATATATATTAGGGCTATCTAATTAAGTAAGACAAATTAAGTGCTCTAATTATAAGCTCAAGAAATTGGTTAACGTGTCCACGGGTTTCTCGTTTTCTGCAAGTTCAGAGAAAGATCATAGATGATTTGTGTTAGCCATTTAGGGAGGAATGGTGATTAAAGGACTGTTACCTAAACCAGAGTGTTCGTTAAACCGTGACTAATACCTTCTTCTTTATTTGTTGATTATGCTATTCTAATCCCTCAGGGCGGTGGCGGCTTCATGGCACTATCAGCCGTTGGATCTTGTAAAAAAATAAGTCTAAATTATCAACGGCTGAATTACAGGGTCAATTAAAACTTCAAGACTTACAACCGGTTGATAACCGGTAGCCCTCTCTCTTTCTCTCTCTCTCTCTCTGTGTGGAAATTAATAATACTATAATAAAAAATAATTAATCGCTATTGCTTGATTCTGGATGTATTTGTTCTCACTGTGTTTCTCATAGCCTGATCACCTCACATGCTCCAAATAGATTCTCTCCAAGCCTGCCCTTCTCCTTCCCTCCAAGATAATTTCTTTCTATGTAGATTTTAACAATCGCGGATGATTTTTTCGGGTAATATTCTTGAACTCATTAAGCAGAGTGGGGCTTTAGGGGTTTTCAATTGTTAATTGGTTATTATCTACGCTTACATTTTGGGTGAGCACCTAGAAAATGCGAAAAAGACTCATTGTGCGCTGATTTTTCGCAATAATTCCCCTAGCTAGTATCTTTGAGAATTGAGATGATAAGTGATATAGATGGATTGTCACAGGGGCATATTCCACTAGAAATTGCTGAAAGCTTGTTACATAGTTGGGACATGTGAGTTTATGTCTGTTGTACTTCTTTCTTTTTTTTTTTTTTCAAAGAGGAAAAAAAAATTATGTGTGTTAACATTAAAATATTGTGATACTTTTGAATGCCAATTCCCATACTTCAATGCTTGTTTGAATCGTTTAACTTTAAATTTTGAACTACTGTTATGATTTGTTGTTAATCAGTGTGTATCCAATGCATATGCCTTATTCTATGCAGACTAACCGAAGATGGTCCAAGGGTATTGATTTACTTCATAGGAGAAAGTTCCAAGGGATGTACTCTGATGCCCAGCATTGATTTTTTTATGGCCGAACAGCCTCTTCATTCTGCTCCCACATGTTTGGATGTGCACGGCTTTGGTTACAGAGAGATTTGCGAAAGAAATCAAGAATTCATATTCTAAGAAGCAACAGAAATTAATATCAGAATAAAAAACAAAATTTCCATTTATCCCAAGAAAGAAAATGAAAAACAAATAACAATTAATGCCAATTTTCTTTCAATTTCACTTATAATTTCTTAGCAACAAAACACAACAATTCTGATCACCACTTATGTGTGTGTGTGTGTATATATATATATATATATAAGTGTAAGTGTATACTGAAGGAGAATTGTTATTGGAAGAGTTTATAGTATATCTGCACCTTTCATCGTGGGGCAGAAGTTGAGCATTTGATCCAAATCATTGAAGCAAGTCAGAGCAAGAAATCCATATATTAAGCTATACAATGTTTGATAGTTGATAAAGAACATTGCTTGCATATATATACAGTAATGTCAGTAAATAACCAGTATGAGTATAGTAACACATATTAAAGGAGGAAAACAAGGGCCCGGCGTGAGAGTGGCTTGGGCCGTTTAAAAGGGGGTTGGGGCGGAGTTTAGAGAGTTACCGTGTGATATCTTTTTAGTTTGAGTGCCCGATTTAAGAGAATGTTGAGAGAGAAGAAATCGCTGGATAATTTGAAGTTAAACTAATAGGAATACGAATAAAAATGATATGAAAAGTAAAATAAAAAAAAGGAGAAAAATGTGGATGGCAATTGTATTCGATATTTCTGTTTAATTTGAGGGATTAGATTATTTTGTTACTACAATTTGTTGGAAAGTAAAACAAATTTTATTATTCACTCAAATACTTTTACAAGAGAAAATTCTCAACTTCACTCTTCAAGCTCATTCATTCACTCACTCACT
>JXTB01000156.1:586834-603247 GCA_002914805.1 Parasponia andersonii | reverse complement strand
TTGTACATGTCAAGTACCTAAGGCATCCAACAAGGCTCTTAAAAAGTGTGGGATCCACCTTTTCTGCTTCATCATCTTTGAATAATTTTATTCCACACTCCACTGGTGTAATTATTGGCTTGTAATCATCCATATTGAACTTCTTCAGGATCTCCTTTGTATAACTTTCTTGGGAGATAAAAATGCCTTCTTCCTTTTGCTTGACCTCTATGCCGAGGTAATATGCCATAAGTCCGATATCTGTCATTTCAAACTCATGCGTCATTACTCTCTTGAATTCGTCAAACATCCTTGGATTACTTCCAGTGAATATGAGATCATCCACATACAAGCATACGACCAAAATATCTTCATCTTTAGTTTTAACATAGAGAGCATGTTCATAAGGGTACTTAATGAATCCATTCTCTTGGAAATATTTGTCAACTCGACTGTTCCATGCTCTTGGTGCTTGCTTTAGACCGTAAAGAGCCTTCTTCAGCTTCAAAACCTTATCTTTATACCCTTTCATCTCATAACCCAATGGTTGTTGGATATAAACCTCTTCTTCAAGAACTCCATTTAGAAATGTGGACTTTACATCTATCTGATGAATCTTCCATTTATTCTGAGCAGCAAGAGAAATAATTAGTCTTATAGTTTCCAATCGTGCAACAGGAGCGAATACCTTGTCGTAGTCAATGCCAGCTCTTTGACTATAGCCTTTCGTAACTAGCTTTGCTTTGTATCTTTCTACCTCTCCATTGGCATTTTTCTTCATCTTGTACTCTCATTTTACACCGATAGCTTTATGACCTTTAGGAAGAGTGGATATTTCACAAGTGTCATTCTTCTCTATGGCTTTGACTTCTTCATCCATCGTATTTCTCCATTTTTCATCTTGTACAGCCTCTTGGAAGTTCACCGGTTCACAATCAGCAAATAGGCAAAATAGAGTGGGGTTTTCAAGTCTATCAGTCACCTCATATAGATCTTCAAGACTTCTTGTACGTTCTTCATGCCTCTCAGTTAAGAAAGATGGAGGTGAATCTTCATGAGTGGAAGATGTCGGTGAGGAAGGTGGAATAATAGCCTCTTGATGTACTTCTCTTGCTTGCTCTACTAGTGTTTCCATATCTTCAAATTGTGGAAAGAAATTGTAGTCATTTGTTTGAGAGCCAAAGTCTCATTCACCTTCTTCATCGAATATTACATTTCGACTGATAATTACTTTTTTATTGTTAGGATTGTATAACTTATATCCTTTAGAGTTGGTGTCGTAGCCGATGAAAATTTACCTCTCGCTTTCATCATCAAGCTTGATTCTATGTTCGTCTGGCACATGCACATGGGCTATGCTTCCAAAGACTCTCAAGTGAGAGATCTCAGGCTTCCTTCCGCTCCATACTTCTTGTGGTGTCTTTCTCCACACACTTCTTATTGGAGATCGATTGGACAAGCAAACTGTGCATGCAATAGCTTCTGCCCATAACTCTTTGGGTAATCTCTTAATTTTCAGCATGCTTCGAACTATGTTGAGGATGGTTCGGTTCTTCCTTTCTGCCACACCATTTTGTTGAGGGGATCTTGGAACAGTTAAAGGTCGTCGAATTCCATTTGCTTCGCAGAATTCTTGGAACTCTTTTGAAGTGAATTCTCCTCCTCTATCAAATCTCATGGCTTTGATCTGAAGACCGCTTTCCTTCTCTACAGCAGCCTTGAACTTCTTGAAAGCTTCAAAAACTTCTGATTTTTGCTTCAAGAAATAAACCCAAATCTTTCTTGAGAAATCATCAATAAAGAGCAAGAAGTAGTTGCTCTTACCGAAAGAACTTGGTTTGATAGGACCGCACACATCTGTATGCATGAGCTCTAGTGGCTTTTGGGCTCTTGAATTTGACTCTTTTGAAAAGTTTTTCCTGAATTGCTTCCCGAGTAAGCATCCTTCACAAAGTTGATCAGGTTGATTGATGCATGGCAAACCTCTCACTATTTCTTTCTTGGACAGTAGCTCTAGTCCTCCAAAGTTGAGATGTCCGAATCTCAAATGCTATAGCCATGATGAATCCTTGTAACATGCTTTCAGATATTTTGCCATATCATTTTGAATGTTCAATAAGAACATTCTATTTCTTGACATAGGCACCTTGGCAATCAAGTTCATATTGTTATCTCTTATAGAAAGACTATAATCTTTCAAGTGAATATCATAGCCTTTCTCTAAGAGTTGTCCCAAACTCAAAATGTTTGTTTTCATTATGGGTACAAAATAAACATTTGAAATAAATTGATGCCCCTCATTTTTTAAGCAGATAAGAATTTTACCTTTTCCTTTTACCGCTACTTTTGAATCATCACCGAAGAAAATACTCCCACTGATTGATTCATCAAGCTCTATAAACATTGATCGATGCCCACACATATAATTGCTAGCACCGGTATCAAGATTCCATGTGTTATCTTGTCCTCCATTGTTGTCTTTATATGCTAGTAGCACGGTGCTATTTTTATCCATTTTTTCTTCAACGTAATTGACTTTCTCTTTAATTCTACTATTGGGTACTCTACACTCTCTAGCATAATGTCCAAACTTGTGACAATTGAAACATTCAACTTGAGACTTCTCAAGCCTTGAGTTCATTCGACCTCTACCACGACCTCTTGTAGAGCTTTCTCCTCTTTCGAAATTGTTGATATGATAATTGTGGTTGTTGGAATTCCAACCTCGTCCATGACCTCGACTTGTACCACGTCCTTGTCCTCGGGCTTGTCATCCACCACGACCACGTTGACTTCTTTCACTACATTGGCTATCTTTTTTCTCTATAAGTTGTGTCTTGAGAAGCTGCTCCTTCAAATTTGGCTTCTTCTTTTTCTTTTCCTCGTGAGCTTGTAAAGAACCCAAGAGTTGTTCTATTGTCATGACTCCCAAATCTTTAGTTTCTTCGATGACAGTAACAATAT
The DNA here is from genome assembly GCA_002914805.1 of Parasponia andersonii. Lineage (NCBI taxonomy): Eukaryota > Viridiplantae > Streptophyta > Magnoliopsida > Rosales > Cannabaceae > Trema > Trema andersonii. Next base: position 600,304 of record JXTB01000156.1, on the reverse strand, counting down.
TCTCGAACTTTGGGTCTAACGATCGAAGAATCTTTTCTATAATCGTAACATTTTCAAGTTTCTCACAATTTCACTTCATTTGATTGGAAATGGTTAGAACTCTGGAAAAGTAGTCAGAAATTGACTCAGTCTCTGTCATATGTAATAAATCAAACTCTCTTCTTAGAGTTTGAAGACAGACTTTTTTGACCTTTTCTTCTTCCTTGTATGAAATTTAAAGTTTCTCCCATGCTTCCTTAGCGAAGGTTGCACTTGAGATTTTCTCAAACCCGTCGTCATCTAAGGCTTGGTAAATGAGGAAGAGAGCTTTTTTTGTCTCTCTTTCTTGAATCTTTTAAACTATCCTTCTGTGTTGAAGATAGTGTTGACTCATCTCTTGGCTCTTCGTAGCCTTTCTCTTCTACTTCCCAAACATTATGTACTCTAAGGAGGACTTTCATTTTGATAGTCCAATTATCAAAGTTATTACCTTGAAGTAGTGGAACTTAAAGAGATGTTAAACTGCCGGCAGCCATAACTCTTAACGGAGTGAGTTTTTGGGAATTTCGACTACACAGATAGATCCAGAATACCGAAAAACCTTAAGATTGATTTTTATATCGACCTGGTCAAAGTCAACGGTCAAAGTCAACGCTCGGTCAATGGTCAATGCTGGTCAACAGTTGGTCAATGGCTCTGACGGCTTAGTCAACGGCGCGGTCAAACGGCTTTGATGGCTTGGTCAACGGCTCTGACGGCTCAGCTTTGATGGCTTGGTCAACAGCTCTAACGGCTCGGTCAACAGCTCTAACGGCTCGGTCAAATGACTCTGACTCCGCTCAACTCAGTGAGTTGACTCAGTTTATGGCAGCAAACTTCCGATGACTCGTTCTGACACGTTCGGACTCCGATTGGGCTGATTTTTAAGGCAGTGTATTCGTCTCGTCGAGCTCTTCGATTTGATATGTAATAGTAGTGTGTTTGGAACAAATAGCTAATACTCTCAATCTCAAGAATTCTTTTCTAATGTGGAAGATCAATCAAAGCTGCAACCACAGAGCATACTTAGAATTTCAAGAGAACTCACAACCTTGCTCTGATACCACTTTGTTGGAAAGTAAAACAAACTTTATTATTCACTCAAATACTTTTACAAGAGAAAATTCTCAATTTCACTCTTCAAGCTCACTCACTCACTCACTAGAAGCTATGCTTCTTTCTCTCTTCTCTTCACTCTTAGAAGCTTTGCTTCTTACTTGATGCTTAGAACTCAAATGGGGAGGGATATTTATATTACATGAGAAACAATGAGAACCACACAAATAAATAATTACAAAAATCCTTAAACCACACATATTTTCTTCTACACACTTCTAATAATAATCAAATAATTCACATGTAAAAAGCTAATATCTACCTAATACTAGAAGATTCTAAGTGGAAGGCTTCTTTAATTTAGACTTAGGCTTTTTCTTTTGTGAGTTTTGCACTTGGACTAACTCCAACTTATTGGGCCTCATGTTGATGGGTTTAAATATTTCTTATGGGCTTAAACAAGTTTATTTTCAACACAATTATGTTGGCTCATTAAGTACAGATTTGCACTTCTCCTACAAATCCTAGTTTTTCTATTCAGGTTAATTATAGGTCATTAGAAAAATAAATAAGGATATTTTAGGATTAGGTATTATTTAATTTTGAATAACTAGTTAGTTTAAAGTTTCCCATTCACGAATATTTCTAGAATTTGTTAGTTTCCTAGGTTTGTTTTAAGAGTTCAATTATAAATAAACTTACTATCTCCCAGGGTTCAATTATAAATAAGCTTATTATGTCCCTTATTGACTTATTAATGACATTCAAACCATTCTCAAATTCTTTAAGTATTCTATTTCTCTCTTTTTATGCGAATTCTTCTTTTTTTTCTTTCTAAATTATCTCTTTCTCTTCTCTCTTCGGTACTCTCACTTTTCTTTCATAGCTTTTTGAATTTTTGTGATTTACTTTAAAATCGTACTATTTATTGTATCATATGTAATATTTGGTGACGAGTGTACTTGTCCTTGTTTTTTGTTGTTGGTTATTTATCAGTAATGGCGGGACTAGCACCAGAGGGATCACAATTTGATGGGCGTCAGTATGGTGATAAATTGAATGAGTTGTAAGAATTGCTTACCATGCTTTGCCCTTCTTGTTTTTTAAGCCACTATTTTCGGTGGCTGTACGTATGAGCAAAGATGTCTTTGCTACTATTTGATATTAGGGAATTAGAGAATGGGTGCTTATTAATTCTTTTTCCTTTTTATTTTTAATTAATGGGAGCTGATGATTTTTTTTCCCTTGTTTTATGTACCGATTTTTACAGATTTGATGGACAGGATTTCTTTAAATCCTATGATGAAGCTTGTGAGAGTTTTGATTCCATGGGTTTGAAAGAGAACCTTCTGAGAGGCATTTATGCTTACGGTACACAGACATAACCCTTTTGTATATTCTTTTCTTTTTTCTGATTGATAAAATTTCTTGATTGATGATCAGATTTACCGATGTTTAACCTTAATTAGGGACTGGATATTTTGAGGATTTAGGAATTATGTATCTTGATTGATATTTGTATTTAATGAACCATATGGAATAAAAATATAAAAAAAAAAAAAGAAAAAAAGAAAAAAAGAAAAAAAATTGGAATTGTCAAAACAAATTTTAAATCCTGAGATTTGGATTATCTATTCTACAGGTCTCAGAAAACCCTTCCCTATTCAACAAAAGGGAATTATTCCCTTCTGCAAGGGACTTGATGTCATAGAACAAGCCCTATCTGGAACCGGGAAGACAACAACTTTATGTTGTGGAGTTCTGCAGCAAATTGAGTATGACATCAAAGAATGCCAGGGCTTGGTGCTGGCACCGACTCGAGAACTCGCTCAACAGATCGAGGAGGTTATGCGTGAAGTTGGAGACTATCTTGGTGTGAAGGCATATGCTTGTGTTGGTGAAGACCAGCCCATACTGTCAAGTGGGGTTCATGTCGTTGTTGGAACTCCAGGTCATGTTTTGGACTTGCTGAGAAAACACTCTCTTCGTCTTGATTACATCAAAATATTTCTGTTGGATGAGGCTGATGATATGCTTTCAAAGGGTCTCAAAGATCAGGTTAATTTGTTTTCAACCCAAAATTTATTTATGTAGTCTTCTTTTTTGTTAGGTTTGTTAAGTAACAACTTGCTTACTATGAATTGATTGTGCTGCTGAATGAGGTTGAAAATAAATCATGATTTACTAAAAAGATAGAGACCATTATGTACATGTATGCCAAGTGTTTTGGATAGGTTTTAGGGTTAGATCTGGAAGTTATGGAAAACGTTTTGCTTATCACTAGAGTAGTTCTCATAATTCTCTCGTGAATGGGTGAGGAATATATGCTGACTTATCAATCCTACTAGTCCTTTACTTAACTCTTGTTCTCTTGTTGTGATCAGATATGTGATATCTTCCAGCTCTTGCCAAAAAATATACAAGTAGGGTTATTTTCAGCCACTATCTCCACGGAGGCTCTGGAGATGGCCAGGAAGTTTATGAACAATCCCGTTAGGGTTCTTGATACCCTCGAGGGTGTTAAGCAATTCTATGTCCACGTCGACAAGGAAGAATGGAAACTCGAGACTCTTTGCGATTTCTACGAGACTTTGGACATTACCGGGAGCGTCATCTTTGTGAACACCCAACGCAAGGTCGATTGGCTGAGTGACAAGATGAAGAGCATAGGCCATACAACAGTTTCGGCCACTCGTAAAGACATGGACCGAAACACCAAAGACATGATCATGCGGGAATTCCAATCAGAGTCTTGCCGTGGTTTGATCACAACCGATGATCATCTCTTGGCTTGTTGTGACATTAATATTGATGTGCAACAAGTGTCCCTTGTTTTAAATTATGATCTCCCAACTCGGCCTGAGGACTACATGCATCGTATTGGAAGGTTTGGAAGGAGAGGTGGTTTGGTCATCAACTTTATAACAAAGGACGATGAATGGATCATCTCTGACATCAACAAGTTGTATGACGTCGTGATCGAGGAGCTGCCATCGAATATTGCTGATCTCTTTCCTCAAAAAGAGAAGAATGTTGCTAATCTCCTTTGATGAGATTTCTTTTTTTTTTAGTAGAGAAATTTGGAATTTTGTTAGACAAGTCATAATTTATTAGTATTTTTTTTTTAACTCTACCTTAGTTTCTTACTTGATTTTAGTGCAAGTGCATATATATGAATACTTCTCTTAGTTTCTTACTTGATTGTAGTGCAAGTGCATATATATGAATATTTCTTTCATATAAATTCAATATCTTTCAAGAAAATAAAATAGTACTCTGTAAATGGGCTCATTGGTAATCATGTCTTACCTCAAAATTGATGGGGTCCAAGAGGAAACTTTTACCAATGACAATTTTAAAATCTAAATTTTGTTATAAATTTAGCCAAAAAATATATATTACTATGGAATTAAATTTCAACTCTTTGGCAGATAAATCTCAAGCAATTAGTTTTAAAAAGTCATCCAAATGGAAGAGAATTAAGCACAATTGAAACTATAAAACAAAAACTTGAAAAAAAAAAAAAACAAAAAAAAAAAACTAAGCCTAATTTCCTCCTAAGATGTGACCCAATATGCCTTAAAGTGAACACATTTTATATAAGATTAGAAATAATTTTCATGTAAAAAATTTGAAGAATAAAACATTATCTTTCAAATTTTCTATATAAAAATAATTTCTAGATTTGAAAAATATAATTGAATTCTAAATCAAAGGCAACTAAAAAATTGGGAGAATTAAGAGAATTTAGGAGATTTTCACAAGGTAACCTCAAGAAAATGCTTGCTTGGAGTGCAAAGAATCGGGTCACATTTGCATACAAAAAATAAATAAATAAAAAAGTGTACGAAAAAAAATAAATAAATCAATCAAAAGAGTTCTTGCAAAGTCTCTTCCTGGTTAGTTTTTTCCTTTTTTTTTTTGTGAAAAGGAAAAAAAAAATTATATAGCGGTGCTTTGAATTATTTACTTTTCCTTTTCCTCTCAAAGACCCCATTGTTTATTGTGTTTTCATGGATCATAATCCTATCAACTCAAACACATGGGAGTTAAGAGATACCTATAAATAATCGATCTTTCGTGACTTCGTGTAAAAATGCATCAGCTTGGACATGTCACATGTGGACCGCCTAAGTTGAGAAAGACCAATTTTTGACCAGTCAAAGAACATGGCTTTTGCAAATGAGTTATCCGATTTGACTTTCATATAAATTATGCTTTGCGCTAATAATTAGACCATATGGAACTTGGAAGCCCGATTTATTCCTGATTTCTCTCATTATAAATTGTTTTTTTTTTAAAAAAAAAAAAAAAATACCACCCTAAAATCGAGAGGAGAAAAAAATTGCGCAAATAGGAAATCTTCTTTTTATTAAAGTTCAAACTTTACAGGGTTATGCAAAATCTGTCTGAAGAGAAAATCTGACTTCATGCAAGAAACAAACACAGGACAAACAAACAACAAATGGGGATAGCCAATTAACAAATATTCATTTATACATTAATTAGAGATGGTCTATGGTTTCTGCTAATGGGAAGGTGAACATAAACTTCGTGAACTTCCTGTTTACATACCTCTCCTCTGTCTCTGTCTATGGCATAGCAGATGTAGACGGTGTCGATCACATTATCCAGCACATGAACAAAGAATCCCAACACCAAGATTAGCAGCAGCCAGGCTAGTGCAGCCACAAAGTACGAGTCACCCCCAAGATCGCTTACGCCCTTTAAAATCGCCCAAGCCTGCTTATGCACATCATAATCAAGGAACATTAACGAAGTAAAGAGGGTAAGCAAAACAAAGACCATGAGGCCAACAAGAAAGAAGCTGTTGTGAAATCTTGGTTGAATATAACCGGTTGGACAATAACAGTTTAAAAGCATCTTCGACAAGGAGACGATAAGGTGAAACTGAAGTGCTGTGCTAATTTGTAATCTCGAACCTATATGGTTTACTATAAATACTTCCCAGATGATAAATCTAACCAACACCAACCCTCACGATAGATAGTTCACCTTTAAATAAATTGGTCGCAGCCACAAAAAAATAAATAAATAAATAACAAAAAACAAAAAAACAAAACAAAACCAAATTCAGACAATAAGACACAAAATGTAAATTATGACGCTTTTTGGTTGCATATGACTTGTTAATAAATACGTCAACAATATTAACATTTTCGAATCACTTACGACAATGGGGCATGATAAATTGCAACAGTGGTTCTATGTTAAATTGAACTCGTTAGACATAAATAATGCTCAACCAACTATAATCCAATTCCTAATTCTCTCTCTTGCAGTTAATCTTCAAATTGGGCCTCTATCTATCTACCTTAAGAGACTTAAAACTGAGAAATGGACCAAATTTACTCTTTACAGTCAGACAAAAAGTACCTCCACCCCCTAGATCCATTCTCCAAATTCTCTCTGGTAGAATACCAAAAATGGTAAAAGACTGACAATAAATGAAATGGACATCATTATCCAGTGATATGGACAAGGACACTAACGTCCAAGGATGCTATTGGTGAAAAACATTATGATCTCTCATATACTAAATCACAATCTTAAAACAGTAATTATGGATAGAAAATGAACGGGGATTTGAATACGCACCGCAATTGCATATATTGCTGAGAGTACAAAGACAATTCCAACTAGTAGGCGCGAAGAGATGGTTTCCACAAAAACAGCAGAAAGAAGATTACGTCTGAGAAGCTCGTAAGTCATCCTTGCGGATGAGCAATAAGCTTCTCCAGTTATTGCAGCAAAGTTGATTGTGAACTTGTTAAGAAAATCAACAGCTGCCAGTAACGCATTAACACAGCAACGTAATACAAGGTTCACGAACCCAGTAACCTCCTCCTGTCTTGCACTATCAACAACACCTCGTACCACTCGAACGACACAAATAAGTAAGCCCGATAGACAGATAGTGCCAGAGGAGGGACCAAAGGCATTTCTGCAAGATGTTATTAGAAACACAAGAAACTAAAATCACTATTCACATTTCTACAAGTGAAAAGCATTCGTCTTACAATATGCTTAGAAGGTATAAATTTACAAATTCACATCACGAATGATGATTCTAATTGGCATTTGATTGAATTCTGTCATTGAGATTCAGATATTTCGCTTACTTATCACTAACATGTTCAGTAACCAGCAAAAAATTTCTCATGCAGTTATTATCACTAGCAATGTCAAATCCAACTACCTTCCTCTAATTAATAGCAGCTATACATGCACTTGGTACAAAATTACAAACAAATCTAAACAAAGAATGAAATTGCAGTAACTCACCTCAAAGAAGTTCTAATAGTCCTTTTGAGAGTTGACTCCTCCTTACTGAAGTACCACTGAGCAATAGTCCCACTGATCACATACACCTGAGCTTCCACCAACGCAGCCCCAGACCACAACATTGTTAGAATTGCCAAAGCATAGTAAGCAGGCACCCAACTATCTTGCTTCCACACACAAGTATATTCTCCACTCACTTCCCTTGGCACAATTTTCCCATTCAGCCTCGCAAACACCAAGAACACCACAATCGGCGCATAATAAACCACCAGACCGAATGTCATACACGGCAGAACACCAAACAAGCCCAAATTCCTCGAAAGAGCATCGGAGGCCACCCCAATTATGCTCACAGTCAGCTCTATTCGATGCCAATTCGCCACAAAGATCCACACAATAACCGCAATGATCAAAAACACAAAACCCAGAACCAAAATCCTGTAAACTAAGGGAAAGGCATCACTACAAGACGAGCTAAGTGTACATGCCACAAACCAATACACGTTGAAGAAAATGGGTATCACAATGAAGAAGGGTAAGGCCGAGTAGACAATCTGTTTGGTGTAATGTTTGAGCAAAAGTAACAAAACCAAGCAAATGGGCACACTCAAAATCAGGGTAATCACAAGGGTCCATATCAAATCTTTCAAAATATGGGAAGAAGAAGAAGCCGAAACGAAGAAGACCCAATTGGCAGAGTAAGAAGAAGAGAGAGAGTCTTTAACACAAGATGTTGAATTTGAGTCATAGACGAAGGAGGAGAGATTAGAGTAGTTGGTGTTTCGATGAAAGATGGAGAAGATGCCGAAACCAAAGGTGGAGAGAACGAAGATGAGGAAGATTATGAGGAAAGGAAGGTCCTTGAAGGGTCTGGGACCATAGTTGTATGCGATCTGGAGGTACTGGGAAGCGTCTGATTCAGGCGGGTCGCCGAGAGGTGGCGGCAAAAGGGGAGGTGGGTCTTCGGGCGGAGGTGAAGAGGGGTGAGAAGCGGGTTTGGAGAGGAGGGGTTGTGACGGCGACGACGTGTCGTAGAAGGATATGGGTTTGTCGTTTTTCTCAGAGCTGCCCATTGGAGCTCAGAGAGCGCGAGAGAGAGAGAAAGCTTGTCTGTGTTAGTCGTTTATGGAAAGAAGAAGGTTAGAGAAACATTTCGTTGACCGTTAAACCAGAGTGGTAGTAGTCTAGTAGATGATGATGATGATGATGATGATAAACACTACTATTAGTTGGAATACCCTTTTTTTCTTTTTTGGGGGGTATATTAGTTGGAATACTTGGTCGGTCGTATGTTTCTTTTTTATTTTTATTTTTTCTTTTCTTTTTAATTAAGATAATGCTTTGTATAATTTGTTGGCTCCGCGGGTGCTAAGTCAGCTCGAGCAGTGTATACTCATCAACTCTGAATTTTTACTCCACAGAAAACCCTTTATTTAAAAAAAAAAAAAAAATTATACTTTCAGCTTTGATTTTGAATTTCCTTTTAAATATGTCTGATTTATCAATAAGAAGTTAAAATTCAAGTTTAAAAAAAAAACATAAGATGTTAAAATTACTTGGTAAAACATAAATTTCTCCTCCATAAATACCGAAAAATCAAATAATTAATTTGTTGAATACACAAAGTTTGCGGAGTGAGTCCACTTTTGGTAAAATAAACTTGTTTATGAAGATAAACTAACATAACAATGAAACAGAAAATAATTTGAAGCATATTTTAAAAACAGGACCTTCCAACAAATTAGAACCAAAGTGGTACACTGTTGATTACTTATTCTACACACTATTGTATGCAAATAAATTTTGGCAAAACATAGGATGAGAGTAGGGTTATAAAGTATTGGGCTACTCCTCTCAATAGGTTGATTTTTTGAGATGGAACCCAATCCCTACGAAAGAACCTATGGTGCATGACAAGTATGTAATGAGTGTGGAGGGTGGATCAAAAAGATGCGATGGAAACTTTATCGTACGACGAAATGGATCATCGTTAATAAATTCTCACATTGGTAAAATATGAGATAACTTCTTAATAGGTTGATATTTTAAGATTGGAACTACAACTCAATAATTTATGGCGCATGACATACAACCTTGCGCCGGTTTAGAAATTTCTAAAACTAGACTTTACAGTTGTTCGATAAGTATTTCTTCAATCTTTTTTAGGCGTTTTTAATTGTTGTACCATTGACTCAGAAATTTCTAAAACTAGATTTTATAGTTGTTCGATGAGTATTTTCTCAGTACTTTTTTAGGCGTTTTGAATTATTGTACCATTAAATTGATTACTTTGTAAGTATCTGTTCTAATATTGATTCGAAAATACTCAACAAACATTCCTTATTTGGTTTATTGAGCTCTTAAAGAATACTACCTGATGGATGATTGATCAATTCTTACACTTAAATTATCTGAGACTATGTTAAAATTTAGCTAAATAAATAAAAATATGAAAAAACACTAAAATCCAGCATCAGTCTATAGCGATAGATAGAGACTTGAGTAGACTATCTTTTTCGTAGCAAATGCATTTTAAGAACTTTCAAGGAGTGATATAGTGATATGCATATGTACTTTTTTGAATTTATAATTTAGACATAAGAATATTATGTCGATTAATATTTCACACAAACAAATAAACAAAGTTTGGTTTGAAAGTGCATAAACATTTGACTTTTCACACAAACCTTTCTTCATTTTCCATCTTTCTTACCCTTGCCTGTTCTTCTAATTTGTTCATTTGTCCACTAAAAGAATCATTTTTCTTTCCATCTCTATCCTCAAAATAAATTCTGCATTTCTGTCTTAGAGCTTTCTTTTCGGGCCAAAAAGAGGGAGGGAGAGAGATTTCGTTGCTTTCAGTGCTTGTTAGAAAGAGACAGAGAGTTTGGTACTTTCAATTCTTGTTATAGATCCGTCAAAAAAAAAAAAAAGTTCTTGTTATAGAGGGACGTATCACATCATTACTTTCTCTCTCATTTTAATAAGACCTGTCTAAATGCCATTACATGAAGCTTTGCAAAGACATCTAAAGCTGTTAAAGGTGGCTCAAAATGCTATTACGACAAAAGCCAAAAAAAAAAGCTTAAACAGAAAATCTTGAAGTTCTAAGGTTTGTCATCTTTCCTCGTCCCACTTGCTCTGGGGTATCTCCCCTGAGTCAGCAATAATGACCTTCTTCCTAGGTTTTCCGCTATAGGTTCCAGCTCCACCTTCAATCGCAAACACTGTGTCCATCCCTTGAATAACTTTACCGAAAACAACATGCTCTCCGTCCAACCTGGAAATTTCAAAAGGCATCATTAGAGATACCAATACATCCATCTTACCTTAAGAGAAAGTGTACAAATGTAAACTCATTGAACTATATTCTTAGATCTTCTGCTGAAAAAACAAATTCAACCAGAAACAAATCTAAGGTTGTTTCAGTCCAAAAAAGTTAAAGCTTGACATACTGACAATTAGTAAATATTTTCGAGACATTAGACCTCTTATGCATGCACCATGACTTTTTGACTAGAGATATCTAGATCACACCATGTGGTGCTAAATTCAAAGCAACTGGCATGTGGTCAGGTAAACAGCAAGCAGAAGATTGTATTTTCTTAGTAATGCATCCATCATTTGGTTCGGACAATTTTTTACTGTGTAGCCTAGAATAGTGAGATACTGTACAATATCCCACAATTAGTTAGGAGGATGGGAACTAGAAGATATAGATGGTTTATAAGGCTTCCGCTGGATTGATCCAGAAAACACAATTCCAGATAGGACGAACTTTAATGTCTATGAACTCTATTCCATCACGCATTCAATCCCAAAAAAAAAAAAAAGGCTTACCAGCTGGCCTTGACTGTGGTGATAAAAAACTGCGAGCCATTGGAATCAGGTCCTGAATTAACCATGGAAACAACACCTGCACAAAAAATGCAGTTTAACAGAAAGAAGATTATTTAGAATGACGATAAAAATTTGAGCAAAGAAGATTATTTAGAATGACGATAAAAATTTGAGCTTCAAAGGCACAAAAAATATTTCTTTCAAATAAAAGAATGACAAGCAAATACCAGCATGTGAATGTTTAATTTTGAAGTTCTCATCCGGAAAGGTGACGCCATAAATGGATTCGTATCCTCTCCCATCACCATAAATAATATCTCCACCTTGAATCATAAAACCAGATACTATACGATGAAATGGAGTTCCCTTATAATGAAGTTCTTTACCATGAACCCCTTTGCCTTTCTCCCCTACAAGTAGTGCAAGTTACAGTGAGCATATTGACTAGCTGTTATGTCATGTGAATGCGGATATTTATTTTAGTACAATGTTCAATTACCTGTGCACAACGCCCTAAAATTTTCTGCACAAGAAACAAAAAGAGTATTAGGAAACTGTGCTATTATGAGCAACAGTGTCAGAATCCTAATGGTAAAATAAGTAATTAACACACATGTTGAAATGTAATTAAAGTTGTTCACAATCTTAAGCTAAATAGAGAAAAAAGGAAGGAGCTAACTCAAGCCATAACATCACTAGTAGTGAAAGCATTAATTTGTTATACCTATTCCTAATTATGTACTGAAAAGCTTGATTACGATTTATCCGACCTATTAATGACAAGGGTCTATTGCTAATAAAATTCAATATTATCTCAGATGGTCAGACCAATTTTTTGATATAAAAGCAATTGTCGCCAAAACATCCGTTAACTAAATAGTAATTTAGAAGAGTACAGGGTAAATGATTTTTAAGACCATTGATAAAAAGAACTCACACAGAGGATAAACACATACCAACAGTTTTTGGTACAACCTTCCCATATAATCCAATCACAATTCTACCTGCAATAATTAGACAGGCTTCCATTGAACATTAACGAATAACAGACAGAAAATATGAAAGAAAAAATAAATGCCAAACTGTTACATAAGTGATAATGTATAAACAACAAACAAAAGCACTCTTTTCTAAACCACTCGGTATAGACAACTTCATCGTATCCCAGTGGCGTAAGAATGCACAACCTTCGAATATTAGTGCGTGACCGCTCTTATATTCAAAATAGATGCATTATGTAGCTTCCTAAATGGCAGTAAGGGAACTTTTGGTGAATTGTTTTAGTTACAAACATGAAACCTCACCATAACGTTGTTTATCAATATCTACATCCAGATATACCCTGTGAGTAATTTCAGGAACCTCTTCCACTTTCTCCACATCCTCCTCCTATAATCAAGTTGGAACATCAAAATTAATACACATTCGGATACTTGATATGAGAAAAGGTTTGCTTGCTATACTAGTAAGTTAATCAAAAGCTAGAAGCTAAAATATGGATAAACAAACTTCGATAGACATATGGCTTAGAGTCCATTACGAATATCAGTTTAGAGGATCTAACGGAGTAAAATTAAAATCTTTATTCAATATCACTCTCATTTTAACTCTTGCTAGAAGCACCCAATTTTGCTTCAACTCGGTAGAAGGCATAAAAGTTCGAAACTTGGAGATTCTAATTTCCAAACCAGTGTAACAGAAAAACCAATAAAACCCAAAACCCATGTGAAGATTAATCTGTATGTCGCATTCAAAACTAGTTAATACCAATAAAACCCAAAACCCATGAGACGAATTACCTATACATCGCATTCAAAACTAGTATTATCAAATTTATTTTAAAAAAAAAAAAAATCATCAAGCCCATTGTAGTGTATTCAAAGCATGAGCCAAAACATCCAAAAAATTCAGAACCAGATCCGCAAAATATTGAAGAAAAAGATAGGAAAAGCTTACTCTTTTAGTAGTGGAGAAAGCGAAGATGAGGAAAATCGAGAGGACTAGGAAAAGCAGGAGACATCTTGGCTTAATCAGAAACGATATCTCCCGACGCATCGTCGTATCGTTTCGATTCGATCCTCTAATGTCCGATCAAAAGCTATATCTTCCTTCTTGATCCTCCATCATGGAAAAAAAAAATTAAAAAAAAAAAAGCTCCTCTCAGAAAAAGACCAAAAACTCGATAGTCTCTCTCAGCGGCCTCGGATCAAAAAGTTCGCTTCAGAATAATTAATAAATTTAAAAAAAAAA
>JXTB01000156.1:545267-582383 GCA_002914805.1 Parasponia andersonii | reverse complement strand
TTTTATTTTTTACAATAAAAAAATGTACATGCTAAATTTTCATTGGCCAAATTGATACCTACCCATAAATTAAAAAAAAAAATATCCACTGAATTAGTGCCCTATATATATATATATATATATATATCCAATTCTTTCACCATAATCAGCTCAATAATTCCCAGATTTTGAAATTTGACCATTGCCATGAGTCTTCTCCACCTATGATTCTTCAATTACGGTTATGCTTTGGGACGCATTACCCAACAATCAGCGGTTCTGAGTCCAATGGCACTAGCAGAGGGTAAAGTTGGAATATGATAAAAGACTAATTAGAAAAAGGATAGCCACGTAAATTTAAAATGAAAGGGGCATCTGTTTCAATAGTACCTAAAAATTGGGGTATTTCTGTACAAACCCCTAGGCTAAATGCCTCCCTCCAAGTATAAACAAAAGTCCAGCCCAAGACTACAACTATGAACGCATCCCCTTTTTATCTCTTCCAGCGAAAAATAACAATTATTACTATTACAAAAACAAAACTACTTAATCAATTAATTAAAAGCAAAAATTATTATAAATTAAAGCCACTAGAAAGAATTTATAATAGCCCAGAGGAAGTAAAACAATTACAAACAAATATAAGCACCAGGACGACTTTGTGTCTTCCCTAGAATTTAATTTTTGACTGGACAAAATATTTTTGAGAATTTTTTATGGGTCAGAAATTAATATTTGATGTATGGCTTTCATAAATTTAAAACGTTTGCGTACCATACTGCACAAGATCATAAGTCCAAATATGGTATTCTTATTTAAGTTTCCTTACAACCTATGCCAAATGTGATGTAAGTCGCAACAAGTTGGACTCTTACTATATAGTATATATTCTTTAGGCTGATCTTGATAAATGTTGCACAAGCTATAAACAGTCTGTTATACTGAGGGATTTTTTTTTTTTTTAATGGTGACCAAATGCTGACACAAAAAGTCTGTCTTTTTCGGGTAGATTGTGATTTTGACAAAATATATTATTGTCTTTAATTAATTAGTTGGAATTTGGGAACTAACAAACGACAACTTGGTGTTAAGATGGTGACTATAGCCTTAGCCCTTAAGTACACGAGTATGTATTAGGGTGTACGAAACTACCAATACACGATAGTAATACGGCGCCCCCAAATATATCTACACTAAGCGGAGCTCTTATTAGTGAGAACAATATTAACACATTTTGACAAATTCATTTAACAGATATGGAGATCATAGAGTTTTTAGTTACTACTTACTAATTAATTAGATTAGTGTTTAATGTGTGTTTTCTACTGTTACATATAAGTACACATCACTCAAGTCATAATAGTTAGGATTTTCCTATCTAATATAAAAACTGCGTATATGTTAATGTATTATTTTTCTCGCTACGGTAAAAATTCAGTATATCTCTCATTAGTCATTATTACTTCGACTTCCAATTAAGGCCGCATTAATTTTCGGCGGGAAAGAAAAGTAAGAAAAGACGTGTACGAAAGCCACATGACAACTTTGCATTTTTTTTTTGTACAATTAAGTATTTATAAATTAGGTTTTTTATTACCAAAATTTTTTCCATTGGGAGTAATTTAATAAAATTAATTCTAAATTCAACTTTTGAGAGTAAAATTTTTTGAATTTGGAACATTTAATCNTAAAATATTTTTAATATTACAGGCAATTAATGTAAAATAAAAAAAATATAAAGACCTAAAAAATTATAAATAAGATAATAAGGACTTAATAGTAAAAAAAATTAATATAAACATTTTTTTTTCCTAACAAAACTAATATTAATTGACTTCATAGGATTTTGCTCTAATATTAGGAGATCTCAAGAGGTTTATTTCTAAAAAATTAAGTTCAAAATTAATTTTATCAATTATTTTGAGTTGAGGAAGTTTCTGTAATAAAAAGCCTATAAATTATAAGGTGGTATCACTATCGTGGAAGATATTATTCAATTAGTCGTAAAAAGTTAGGCCTCTTTATTAAAAAAAAATGCGATAGTAAAAGAGAAGAAAAGTTAGGCCTCTTCCGGCTTGGGGGAATGGAATATGACATTCCAATAGATATATTTTTCTTGCTAAAATTTGAAGAGAACTTTGTTAGGAGAAAAAAGGAACCATATACATGAATTATACCCTTGAAGCATTGGGAAAGACTATGAATTATATTTTTGCACATTAGACTTCATTTCATAACTTGAATTGAGTTTTTCATGAGCCATATCGGCAAAAATTCATCGTTGGCGGGGGAAAATGGATTAAGGAAATGTTGTTTTTCATTTTTTTTTTAAAATACCTAATCAAGTGTATTGCCTAAACATGGATTTATATATATGCAAGCATCGTAGTCTAGCTAGATCGTTTTAGACGTAGCATGAAAGATACAACTTATAAGTACATTGTTGCATAAGATCTATGATATAGGCATGTTAATTGTTGTCATTTCCCTTTCCTACAAAACTTTTGCTAGCTGTTAAAAAAGGGAGATCAGCTACAATTTTGTTTTTTGTTAAAAAAAGCAAAAAAAAAAAAGAAAAAGAGCTAATGTTTGTTGTTGTATTCTAAGAAGTAACAATATATTAAATACGATGTAATTAATATCACTCACGCAATAAGATCATTTGAGCATGAATAACCTGAGACTCACGCAATAAGATCTTATACTGATCATTTGAGCATGTATAATCTATATGCCAACAATTCTATATAGATAGCCCAAGGTACGTAATAGTGATATTTGGTAGGTGCAGGGTACGTACTACTAGGGTCATGTTCATGTATGCATCATATATGTATAACAAAAATACGTGCACGAACCAAAAAGATCACGTAAAGTTACTATTATTTTAGGTGAACAAAACGAAATATTGTTGATAGAATATTGAATAATAATTTTTTTTGGACCAGAAAGAGGGTGGGGGTGACAGCTATTCTCTTTGATTGTGATCGAAAAAGTTCCGACTTATTCAAGATTATTCTCCAAGATTTTATTAATTGATTGTCACTACTAGATAGTAGAATAAATCACGTAAATTACGTTCGAACAACTAGTGAAACGGCATCATGAGAATAAAAAATGAGATATTGTACTAAATATCCTCGCATTTTAGATTTTCAAAAAATAGTCCAATTTCATACTCACAGTCTCCAACCTCCAACGTAATTATGTTGCCGCTGAAACAAATCTTCCGTGGTGAATAATAATTCTCTTATATCTTAAAAGATCACGTTTCATAATATTCACCATTAGTTATGTCTGAGTCTTGAGACACAGACACACGTTTAGGATAAATATAACACCAACATATTGTTTGGTCTAATATTACGAACACGTTAAAAAGGTTTCCAAAATGGAATAAGTTGACATACTTTTTACGACATGATCAGTAATACTTTATTATTATAATAAAAGGAAATAATAAAGAGGAAAAAAAAAGTAATAAGAAGGAAAAAAAGCATTCTCCACAGTATTAGAATTTAGAAACAAAAAACAACTGAATAATTAATAATTTAATGGAGGAGATGGGCGGGTACAGGAGACGTCGGCACAGTTGAATTTTCTAGACTTTGGAGTCTGAAATTAATGTGCTAGAGTCTAAAGTATTCCGTACACATTCAAAGCAGTGGTACTATAACTATGACTTGTGGGTGTCGCCGTTACTTTCCACTAATTTTTGTCTTTAGATATTTTTATGGAGCTCTGTTTATACTGGAATTTCAAACTTTAATAAATGTCTTTATATTGTAATTTAGCTTTTTGCGTTGCACCATTAAATAAATAATAAGATATTTATAAGTTTGGTTAGGAAAAAAAAACCTGTTAATTTCTTTTCCTCCTGGAAAACTTAATAAAGGAAAATTCTGAAATAAATGCCCCTTGGTTGCAACCAGGGCCACCCGCACGCAAATAAATGATAAGGACCGTATAGCACCTAAGATAAAACATTAACGTAATTTATAGAAATATGCATAATATCTAAATATCAGCATATATTATCTAGTTCCAGTTTGGTAGGCCGTCAATTTTAAGAAAAATAAATTTAATTATTTTGAAAGAAAAATTTATTGTAATATAAAATAATTGAGTATTGAGTAAATTGTAATTTTAAAATACTGTGACTTAAAAAAACCGTGTTAAAATATTTGGTAAGCTATATAGTTATAAAGTTGAATTATTGCGAAAAAGTAAAATGATCAAAATAAATATCATTATATAATTATTATATAATTATGTATATTTATGGAAAGAATTTATTAATATTTTTTTATAATTATACATATTTTGTACATACTAAACATATTAATAATTTTTTTAAAAAATATTAATATAAAAATAAACTTAATTAAATTAATTACTCAATAAAATTTATTTTATTTTATTTTATTTTACTTTATTTTTATCTGAATTTAAAATTTCAATAAAGAATCAATTTGGCTACTTCAAAATAACTAATATGAAGAGTAATTTAGTCAATTATGATTTAAATATATTAATACTGTTTTTAAAAAATTGATATGAAAATAAACTCAATTAAATGTTTGACATTTTTTAATTTAAGTGAAAGTATTTTAACCATTATGATTTATTCATTAAAAGATAGCGTAGATTCTCAAATAATCTAAAAATCAAAATTGTCTTAGGCCAACTTTAGTTTCTAACTGTAACTTGGTCAAAAATTATTAAATAATCTGACTTTAAGGTTTTTACCAAATACCTTTTAGCCTATAAATTGTTCAAAAAATATTTTTAACTTGTTAAAAAGTTAAACCAAACGGGACTATACGTAGCTTCTTCTATAATACCTACTTAAATACTCAAATTAATCCATTATTTCTAATGTTCCAGATTATATAAGGATCTTTTCAAAGTCAAACAAAATATATATATGTCGGCAATGTTTGAAACATTCAATAGT
Organism: Parasponia andersonii; assembly: GCA_002914805.1. Classification (NCBI taxonomy): domain Eukaryota; kingdom Viridiplantae; phylum Streptophyta; class Magnoliopsida; order Rosales; family Cannabaceae; genus Trema; species Trema andersonii. Next base: position 577,447 of record JXTB01000156.1, on the reverse strand, counting down.
GATTTTTATCTTATGATAAAGAATTAGTACTTATTTATGTATTAAAAACAGAATTAATGGCACAAATAGTCCATTTAAGTACGATGATTTGGTCTTCAAAATTTTAATTGTAACAATTAAACTTTAGAAATTTCTAATCTGCAGCAATTTGATCTTTGGGTTGTTTAAATTGTAATTTATTATCAAATTTTTTTATCAAACACATTTATTGGCAATTTATTTAAAAGATAATTTAAGAATTACAAATATATAAATGAACAATCATAGAAGAATTTTATCCGAATTTGCAACTCCAAGCATTGTTAAAAATGTATATTTTTCATTTTCTCAAAATTATTTTATTTAGATTATTTTCCTTTTAAGTATTCTATCAAATACTACGACATATTCCTTATTTGTATGTTATTTTTTCCAAAAATTTAATAACAGATTATGTTTTACACAATTTAAGAATCAAATTGCTACAAATCAAAAAACTTAAGAGTTAAATTATCACAATTGATTGTTTGAGGACCAAATTACCATGTCCTAGATAGTTTATAGACCATTTGTACCGTAAGTCATTAAAGATACGCACAATAAAGATAAAAGACGGCGGCAACACGTCATGTACTACAAGAAATTTGAGTTACTCATATTTAGATCCGTAAATAATTATATGTTGACAAGAAAATAAGTTTAAAAAAATAATTTAATTAGAAAATTTTGTAGTAGCTAGGAATTTGTTAGTCCATGAGTCCCTCCGTACACAAGAGTCTTTCTTTTAACTCGAGATTAATCAAAGATTGTTTTTCAACAGAAGCATATAAAAGTAGAAAATATTTTGGCCTCATTCAACAAAATAATTTAAAAAAGAGATGTGAAAAGTGACAAGAGCTCTTCCATATATTTCTTTTGCTTGGAGACGTTTTATCATGATAACGTGATAATATAAAGTAGCAGCAGTGCTGCCTAAAATTTTCTTGATTGATAAGATTGACAAAATTATTTTCTTTAAAGGCCGACAAGGACTGATTTGTCTTATTATAATTCAATTAAATCATGACGGAAAAGGAACTTGACATTGAGGGTCCTAATTATATATCGTGATGTAGTCCTTATAAGAATTCCCAAATCAAAGAGGACGAGGACGTACGTACGTAGCGTTACCAATTAGCATTTTACGCCATTTTCATTTAAATTTCACTGTGAGCCATTTTTGTACTTGCCTTAAATTTTGATGGCCTAGAATTTTGCACTAGTCTAACTCACTATTAATCCTTATTCTTAGCGCATTTTTCAACTATATTTCAAAGTGTTTTGAAAAAATGCTAAGATCAACTTGCGAGATGCCGGTCCCAAATGTTGCAAATTTCAGTTGGAAATTAAGTAAAGGCATTGCTGCCCGCTGAACTACTGATCACTTAGGAAACTTTCCAGTTTTTTTCTTTTCATAACTTTTAGAAATGAATGACATTTAAGGTAATAATATTTTCATGAATTACGTGTGTTCATGAGTTATATATAACAATATAGTTATCTTCATAAATTATAGATAAATGTATCTCCTGTTTTCCTTTCTGAAAAAGTAACATTCAAATTAAGGGTAGGTCGAATTGGCCTATCATAATTTATAGAACAGAAATAATAGACTGTAAAATAGAACCAAAGTCCAAACTGGCAGCAAACTCATGCCTAGGTTGAGAGCTTAAGTATAAGGTTTACAATTAGAGCATTCGGTTGATTATACATATAATAAAACACATATAACCCTAGGCTGACGCAATTCAAATATATATACATATGTTCGGTAGTTAAGGAAAATTGAAAGAGATATTTTAAAATTTATTTGACAAGGGAAACTGGTTAGCAAATTAATGACCTCGTAGTCTTCATAGCTAGTAGATCACAAATCGCCAATATTAATTTTATTTACAACACATACCCAGTAGTAATAAATAATTGCTCACTTGACAATTCTAAATTCCGTTGATTAATTGCATGTTACTATTTCGTTTTGCTTAGTTGCATAATGATAATTTATACAGATGGTCAAAACAACTTCTTTTTTTTTTTTTTTCTAATGAGATAAAATTATGTCTATAAAATCTTTTCACTAATATGTTCATAGGTAATTTAATTAGACTAGGCAATTAATTGATACACTTCAAGCAAAATTAAATAAATCTGGTGAGTGATTAATCTAAGGTAGGTTTATTATGACCATTCTGTTTGCTCTATCCGCCCATCAAATTTGAAATTTTTAGTTTTTCTCTTTCATTCTTTTTTTTTTTAATTCTGAAATTGCCCATAAAAATAAGTATATCTATTTTCTTACGTTAGCCACAAGTTCCCTCTTTCATCTTCTCTTTAATACGTATATATACTCCTCTCCTCCTTTGGATTTTTTTTTCTTTTTATTGTATTTATAAGTGTTTATAATTTTTAATTTTTCTCTTATACTTTTACTCTGATTTAGAGAAATGGTGAGAGGTAGTCGAGGAGTGATTAAAATATCACATTAATCTTCTCTTAAAATGTAAAATGCAGAAAACTATGAACTTAATACTTTTATATATATATATATATATATATATATATATATATATATATAGACACTAATCTCATAGGTATTTTTTTTACCTATACGTAAGTATCATTTTGGCCAATGGAAGTTTATCATGTACATTTTTTTATAATCAAAAGTAAGTGAGAAAAATAACATTAATGATGCATGTTTTTTTTTATACACTTTATTATAGTTGTTGGATTACTATTAGATAATGATCCAACACTCAAAAGAAATATACTTATAATTTACTACAAGAAATAAGACTTTCTCCGATGCATTAAAGTGTCGATAAAAATATTCAAAATATAATGCATTAAAGTGTCGATAAAAATATTCAAAATATGTTAGTAAAAAAAAGCTTTTTGACTTTCTCCGACGCAATTTTCCATCGGCAGCTGTCATCGACAAAAGATCGTAGCTAAAAGTCATTTACCGATGCAAAATGGCACGATTTGACAAAAGTACCTTTTACCGATGCAACACAAACTTATGCCGACGTGTATTTTTTATCAGTAAAAATTTTGTGTCGACAAAAATATGGCAAATTTGATGTCATTAGTTAACTATTCGCAGACACAAAATATGCATAGACAAATATTAGATTTTTACTGACGCAAAAATGTACGAATAAAGAGAAATGTTAATAATTAATTTTTTTAATTTAATAGAAATTTTGCCGGCATACTAGAATTTATGCGTCGGCAAATGTTTTATTAAATTTAAAAAATTAATTATTATCAATTATTTATAAATAATTAATTTTTTTAATATTTGTTAAATAGTTTAATATTATATATAACTAATTCTTATATTAATGGTTTATAAAAAAATAATTTTATTAAATAGTAAAAATATACAAATGGTTCATAAATTTACAATAAAAATAAACAAAAAAAAAAGAAAAAAAACTACATCGAGAGAGGTAGAGATGCTAGCTAGATGTTCAGGCCTTCAGGCCATTGCTTCCGAGTTGTCAAATCAAAGCTTGAAGTAGCCACTGTATTGGAAAGAGTAAAAAAATCTAGAAAGTAACAAGAAGCAATAAATATAAATAAAATGCCCCAAAATAAAACTATATCTATGATTGAAAACATAGCCAAAAATAAAGACACAATCAACATTTTTTTTTTAAAATAGAGTAGTGATAAAAAGTAACAACTAAATGCCTTTTGTTTACAAAAGAAAAAAAAAAACCAATCAGCAACAGCGAAAACATGTTCATAAAAAGTTTTTTTATAAACGATGAACATGTTCATTATATACATATATATTAAATCAAACTTAGGGCATGTAACAACTCCCAACTCTGGCTTTCTACAATCATATTTAATACCACTCTATCCCTCACCCACCTTAATATTTGGGTTGGCCCCCAAAATTCACCTTTCACGGGAAATTTTTTTCGGGACAATTCTTTACCGACGTAAAGTTATCAACGTGTTGGCAAAGAGTCCAAAAAAATTTGAGAATTTTACATATAAAATATTTTCCAACGTATAGCCTGTCGAAAATTATACTATGTACTGAATTTTTTTAAAAGACATATATACTAACACGTAGAATTACAATGTATCGGTAAAATATGTAAGAACTAAATTGACAATAACATGCAATATATAAGGTTACAAACGTTTATAATAAATTTTTCAATAAATAATGTCACTAAAATATTATACTCCAATCTTGAGCAGAATTTCAGCAGCACTTCCAAACAAAAGATTGTTAACCGTTGAGGCCTATGTTCCACACAGAGTCCTTAAAACTGATTCGCTTTATCCACCAGAATACTTGAGGATTTTGCAAGTGTCAGTCTCCCAGGATACAACGACGTAGAGCAGCAGATGAAACACCAACATCTCCACTCTACGAACTGGATAGCTTTGAACTCAAACACACTAGAACTGTAGCTACAAAATTTCTAGACACTCAAGAACACTTGAGAGAGAATGAGAGAAGAAGGCTTCTGTTTTTGGTGTGTCGAATGAGGAGGAGAAGCTCACCTTTTATAGTCTCCAAGGGGGACTTGGTAGCAAAATCAGAAAGATTTTCATTAATCTCAAAACATTTTCTAGCCATTAGTATGGCTGTTACTAATACTATGGTCCAAGTTTCGGCCTAGCATTCATGTCCGCAGGTGCGAGCACACACGAGCCCATGCAAATTCAGGTCCAACCCCGAAGATTTATACCCCTGGGCACACCTGAGAGAGTATCTGTGGTAGTTATTATTTCCACCATCACAAAACAAGATTCTATATAAACCACTTGCACCATGCATTTCCCACCAATGTGGGACTTTAATATTTTCATTTCATTTTCCATTTCAATGGTGCACTTTTGAGCAACAATTTCTCATTCATCTGTGCACCATTTTGAGCGTGTGAATATACGAAATTGATGTACTCGCGGAGGAGAACAAAAATTCACCAGAACCTTTCATCAACAAGATGTGGGCCCTACTCAATTTTTAGCTTCAAAATGGTTCATGAAAATTGGTTTTATAACAAATTTAGTCTTTAAAATTCACTTGCGTTTCCAAGTCTAAGCCAAGCCCAAATTATTTCCTTAACCCATTTTTCCAACAAAATATGTTTTTGTTGAAGTATTTTTTTTATTGCATCGCCAAAGATAATATTTCTTGTAGTTACATATAATAAGACATTACCTAAAATGTACGGTAGCTTATGGAGATTTTGGTCTATAAAGAGGAATTAAAATAAAATATTTAAAAAGACTAGGAAAAAGTTCTCCGGGGGAGGGGGTGTGTTAAAAGAACTTTTTTCTTTTGATTTTGTATTATATTTGTATCTTGATGTAACTTCTAATGTTATTTTAGAAAAAAGTTTTTAATAATAAAATTAACTTTTCAAAAAATACGGGAAGAGCAAACAAGATGGTGACAGCAGAGTCACTCTACTCTTAATCTACTGACCCATTCAAATTTACTGACCCAGTAAGAGATATATTGTACGGATCCAGGGAGAACATAGGGGAAGAAATATAAATAATTATGTTCTCCATGTCTGTGACTAGCTCTAAAAAAAAATGAAAACAAAAACGTAATCGTTCCGTCCTTGAACCATTAAACGTAGAAGAATATTCTTAAGAGATACTTACTTTTCGTCACTATTATGGGAAAAGAAGTGGAAAACGAAAAAAGGCACTTGCTTGGAAATTGCTTTGGCGGGATAACGACTTTTGTAAATTTAATTAATATAGGAGCCCACAAGAAAAAGGCTCAAACAACATGCTGAAAAAGGCCAAAATAACACAGGCTGTCATGAACAAAATGTTAGAAAATAATATAGAAAAAACATTGCTAATCCTAACCTCTTTTAATTATTACAACTTGCAAATTGCAATTCAACTCAACGGTTCTAATTTAATCAGATCAAAAAAGGTTAATGTTCCAATTATCTTCTATTTTCCATGATATTGCCCGGGTCTTATCTGATAAGATGGCATACAATTATCACGTACTTGTTAATAATTTTTCACCCCTCTAATATGATATGATAATATGAACATTCACAATCGATTTTATTTTGAGCTTGTTTTTCCCTATAATAAAGATAGCCTAAGAACCACTTTTCTACCAATTGCAAATATTTTAACCTTTCGGACATGAAAGATTAATCGAATCCATTAATAATTATTCAAAATGAAAAATTGATTTTTGAAGAATAAATTACAAAGACTCTAATATCTTCATTTTCAACTGCGCGGACAGACTATGCTGAGCTGCCTTGAGAGTGAAGGGTACTGTGTCTGATAATCAATCTGTGTTTCTCAAATTTGGAAACCAAAAAAATATCAAAGGAGGTTACAAATTGACCGTACGTTGTATACTTGATTGATCTTATCAATACTGTCATTGTCTCTGCGATAAGTACGATCTACTTTAAAGACATCTGGACTCGATGCCCCACTTGTTGACCTTTTTCATGTCTTTTTTTATTTTTTATTTTTCTGTCAGGAAAAAAAAAAAAAAAAAACATGATGATGAGTTCCGGATGAGCTTAAAATCCATCCACATCATTATTTTCTATCGGCTTATCGTTTAAATATGCCTGACTGATCTAAAGGAAAAGGACAACGGCATCTACTAATATATGTAGAGATAATTCAGTAACTAAATTAAATTATGGTGTTATATATCACAATTTCACAGCTAAAGAATCCTCTATATAACAAGTATTTCATAAAGACTACTATTGGTACTTCATATGAAAGTACAATTAAGCCATTTAAACTTTATAAATGGACTCCTAATAATCCATTTACATAGACAAATTATAAGATACAATGTTTTGAAACACACAAATGCTTTACATCCCGAGCGGAAGCATTTCATAGATGAAACTTGTTTTCATATATGTATAATAGAATTTAAATTCTATAGTAAACACATCTTTAATATTTTAATAATAGTGTGTCTTGTGATATTAGTTTAGACAAATACATGAAAACTAATTTGTAATAATATAATTCTTGGCAAATAAAAATCGCAATAAATTGTAGAAATAAATAAAAAGGGCTCCTAGTGAAATGATCGCTTAAAAAAAAAAGAACAATCTTCATGATTTGAATAAATGTTCTTTTTTTTCATATATGTTAGTATAGTACGGAATTGATGTACTCATTTGTTCGGTACAAAAACTAAAAGATTGCTAATTAGTATAAAGGCTTTTTAATACAAAAATTGTTTGAATTTTTTGGACCAATTTAATAAATTTAGCCTTAAATTCAATTTTTAAGACAAAAATCTCATAAAATTTCCTGATATTAAGTTTTTTTTTTAAATAAATGTTTCTCTTAATTTTTTTAACGATTAAAAACACATTCTTTTATTTATAACTTTTAAATCTTCGTTTTTATATTTTTGCTTCACATTAATCAATTTTACTCTTTTTTTTGTTCAAAACTATTATTAGTATAAAAATGATATATTTAGTTTAAAAACTAAGAAACTCGGGCCGTTTATATTGAGTGTTTTTATCCCTCGTAAAATAGTGCTAATACTACATTATAATTACATGCAGGCTAATGACAACTACAGCCTAACAGGAAATAAGGATCAAGTCGTGAAGTAAACAGAAAAGAAAAGGACAATTGGCCTTGATATGAATCATATGATAGATAGCTTCATCAACTTATCATCAGGATATTTGGCTTTTTAGTTGTCCCCTTTCGAATTATGTGCACCGTCTATAGTTGCTGACCGAATTTTGATTAAAGAAATAAATTAAATTCATGTGTCGTCTTTTCTTTGATTTATATAGTTATAGGTTTTGTGCTTATTTTAAAAATATATATATTTTTAGCCAATTTTGTCCAATTCTCGTAGTTGATAATTAATTGCAGTAATGAAATTTGGACAAAACATTAACACCCGTATAAAAAATCTAGGAATCATTTAGCAACAGTACTATTTTCTGTAAACAGTGGTTTTTTCATGTCGCGAAATGATATAGTCTTTTTTTACCGCGAAATCTTATAAGTGATGTGAAAAATAATTTGTATAATAGTGTTTTCTTTTTTACTCTTCCAAACTTATTTATATAGCTTTCTTTTTTCGCTCTATGATTCACATAAAAGAGAGAAATTATGGGTGGAGAGAAAGTGAAGTATGTGTTCAATAAGAGGAAAATGAGTGATCGATGATTTTCATAGAGAAATGGATGTTATGTATACTTTATTTTAATCAATGTTCATATTTTTTTATTTCAAATATAGCTGAGAATATCAATTCTAGTATATTTATGTCTATATCTATAGATTGAGTATATAACATACGTATATGTACTCAATATAAAAAATAAAATACATTAGTATATGATTTACTGATATAATTTGTATAAAAACTGATAAAATGATACCTCATATAGTTTGATATAAACGATCATGTAGCTATATAAAGAAAAAGGGGAAAAAAAAAAAAACTCCCGAAAGAAATTATTAAAATGAAGCATAAAAAGAGGTCATTTACTTATTTTTTTTCCGTCACTATCATGTCACTATCATACACCGAACAACATTCCATCCTATCTCTTTCTTTTTTCATCCATTTCATTTAGTTTCACCCTACCGAAAATAGTGTGAAAATTTAGCGTGCCTTTTCATGAAAGTTGTATTATAATATGCAATGTTTAAACATTATGCTTCGTACAAATTATTAAGGATAAATTGAAAAAAAAAAATACTATGAGATTCGAGTATTATTTAATTTAAACCTTGAAATTTAGATTTTACAAAATAATTTTCTAAGATTAAGAATTTCTAAAAATTAATACGTTGAATTGACTATTTGAATAACTTTAAATGATAAAAGACAATAATATCTTTAAGATTAAGTAAAATAATAAAGAATAATATAATTTGATTAGAGAATATTATTATTTTTTTCATTATTAAAATTTGTCAAAAAATCGGTCCAAAATATTAATTTTTAGAAATTTTTAATCTCATAATATTTTTTTTTCTGCAAAAATTTAAATTCCAAGATTTAAATTACAGTAATTCACGGTATTTTTTTTTAATTCACCCAATTATTTAAATGAAATAAGCAGAAGTAATCAAAGAGAAGTATCAAAGGAATCCTGAAAAGAGAAAAAGAAATGACCTCAAAAGGAAAAGTAGAAAAAAGTAAAAAGAAGATAGAAATAAGAATAATTTACGGTTAACCAGTCAGTAAATTAAATATTAACTTTTGAGCTTACTATTCGACGCCCGCCACTAGGCAATGACATTGTCCCCAGTTGAATAGTACTAATCCGACGGCTACAAAAAGGTCGCATTAGCGAAAATTAGTGAAATTACATAAGAAGATAATTAAGATAAAATGATTAAAACACAGTCCGCGTTTTTGACCAAAACTTAATCTAACGATGACAAAACTCGACGTTAGCGATCACGTGGAGGTTAAGACTTTAACCAATTCCCCAACCTTGCTTCGCGTAGTACGCCAACTATTTATCCTTTTTCTAGAGATATGTTCTCTAGATATTCGTAGTGCACCAGAATTATTCAAAGTACAATTTAACGGACTAATTTATGAGTAGAGGACTCGAAATAACGGAACAAACAGGATAATTCAACTGTCCTGTGTTACAAGCAACATTTGCACCGGTAAGTTTGTTAAAAGATAGATAGATGGTTCTAAAGATCATTAATTTCTATTAGGCCTATGGAGCCAGCCAACTCAATAGATAGTTCAGATTTTAACCTCACAAAAAGGAGGTTTATGATAAATGTCATGATTTTTGGCCTTATAATTTACTAGTAGCTTTTAACCAAACAGAACAATCCGAAATCTGAAAATTCTAAGTAGGACAAAACACCTATATATATATATATATCACAAATCTAGAGCGAGAAAAAAAAAACTAATAAACATTTGTTTCGAGTCTCTCTGCGGGTACGGCAGTATTACTACTATACCAAGGGCGAAATCATGATTTTAATTCAAGGACGTAAGACTAAATTCTTTATTTTTTTTTTAAAAAAAGTATGAAAAACCTGTAAGATATTATCTCCAAATATAATTCGGCTACGCTCAACGAGTTTTTGTTCTTTTAAATTATTGCATAATAATCTACTTATCAATATTACCATAAATTTCTCTCTCAATCTATGAAAGCAAATTATCCCTTCATTGGTCTCTTATGGGATTACATAATTGATTCTTCACAATATTCGTACCAAAAATTTGTTTTGTATTTTATTAGTTCAATAGTAAAAAATTAATGCTAGAGTCAACATATAAAGAAGCCAAATTTTTTTATTTGCTTTTTCCTGTTATATGAGACCTGTTTTGGGAGTGCTTTTGGAAAGATGTTTTTAATTTTTAAAAGCAGCTAAGAAAATTTAGGAAAATGAGGCAGTTCAATAAATTTATACATTGGGCTAGTAGGTTTTAGAATTTATTGTTACTACTCATTTAAGCAAAATTAGAGAAATATGATAAATAAAGTTGTCAAATGTGTTGTGTTCACAATCATTTAAATTAAGTATAGACGTGTTTTTATGTCGTACTAAACATGACTTACATTTTAATCGTATCATACCGTAAAGTTTAAAATTACTAACCCTCCATTGCCCGTTGGCTCATGCTTTAATGTACAATGTTGTGTCGTAATTTGTGTTGCATCGTTCATTAGGCCAAAATTGAATTATTTAATTGATAAATTATATTAATCTTAGCGTCCTTGTTTATAACTCTCTTTTTCCCAATATCACTCAAATATAAAAAAATGCTAACATAATAAATTACATGTAATAGTTTTTAACACAGAATAAGATCTTAAAAAAACTTGAGATATATTTGTGTATCATAATTGATATGGATTAAGTATCTCCTAATTATGTTAACATTTATATATTGAAAAACATATTTATAATCATGTATAGCGTCCTACTGTACCCTGCTAAAGGGTTGTGTTGTACTATTTTTTATAAGCTTGTCGTGTGGTGATTAATCCATTTTGCTTAATTTATGAACCCGACACGATCTATATTTTGGCGTGGCATGAGGTGCCGTACTGTACCGCAACACCGTGATGATGAAACAACCCAATCCTCTTGACGGCTCCAATGATAAATGTTGATTTTAAAACGTTGATTTTGCTTATATAATACAATTAATATTTCTATAAGATGGTTCTACGACGCACGACCTATAATTTATTAAATATTTAAATATTATTTTTAAACAACATAATATTTTATAAATTTATTTATTTCACATTTGCTTCTCCTCACAACCCAATTGTAGTAGGACTTTAGCATAAGCGTAGTACAATAGGACAACACCGAACTAACTATAGATATTAAGATGTATTCTAGGAATCCTACTGATCGAGCTACGTTTCCTTTTCCCTTTGGAAAAAAAAATATAATTTTTAAATTGGTGTCTATCTCTTTGACAATCGGGGAAAGCAAATACATGATTTTAATCTAATTTATTTTTATTTACTAAGAAATTAACTTAAATTACAAATTGGTTTGCCCCCTTTGCCAATGAGTGTCTCCGCTCCAGGATACTATTGTACTGTACCAAATTGAAACATGAAAACTAGCGCATGGTATTAGGAAGAAACACATTTACTCCTTAGTTTTTATCAATTAATATTGTATCAAACACTTGTGGAGTTTTTATCAATATCACATCAAACAGACAAACACGTATGGACAAAGGTTCTTGCTTACAGTTACAGTAATATATCATATATCTATTACTTACACTTGCCGTAACATATTATCCAGGCGAATCTCACAGCTCTCTCTAGCATTGATCATTGATAAATTCTCTTTTTGAGCATAAAGCTTTGTCTTTTAAATATTCTCAAAATTATATTCCTAAATTTAATAAAGCAAATCAGTCTAACTATAGACTTCTAGTTAAATTTCTGCGCATTGTAATATTTAACAAATCGATTTTGTTAAACTTAATAGTAAAACGAAGAATACATGCGTGCATGAAAATTTTATCTTCAAGGGCCTACGATATAATTTTGAAATGTTTGAACTTAACTGAAAAAAAATATAACAATAATAGAAAATCAGAGTATAATTTGAGCCCGGCAAATCTCGAATGTAAACGGTAAATATTTTATCAATTCTTTTTTAGATTCATGAATGAATGATTAGCAGACTGGGGAAGGCAGATATTAATAAGTGGAAAAAGAAATGTGATGCGACTCATGAATAACAAATCACAATCCACAATGTTTAGTGTAGCGCTATTCAACTTATTTTCTTAGGTAATAGAGCTAATAAATTTTAATTCAGCGCACCAAAGGCAAAAAAGAGTAAAAAATACTAGTCAAGGCAGCATTTTCACGCTCTTGGAGTCGCAAGTGGACCTTAAATAAGAAACAAAAAAAAAATCCAAATATTAAAATCGAATAAACACTCGGTCTTTATTAAAAAGAATCACAAAAGTAACACTTTAAATAGAAGAGGCGCTGTCCATCTCGGGTCCAAACCCAAAACACCAAGAAGAAGTTTCGTTCTGTTTTCGTGGCATTACAACTATTAGACATTAGTCAAATAAACTGAGGCACAGAACAGAGTCCTTTCGTTTTTTGATTCATATGGGTTTAGGTTCCCAAGCCTCGTCTGTCTCTGTTTCACGGGCCACTAAATGGCTGGGGTTCGTCACCGCCGTATGGGTCCAATCCATATCCGGCAACAACTACACCTTCTCCAACTACTCCGACGCCCTCAAGACCCTCATGAACCTAACCCAGCTCCAGCTCAACAACCTCTCGGTCGCCAAAGACATCGGCAAAGCCTTTGGCCTTCTCGCGGGCCTGGCCTCTGACCGTCTGCCCACTTGGGTCATCCTCCTCATTGGCTCCCTCGAAGGCCTCATCGGTTATGGGACTCAATGGCTCGTCGTCAGCCAAAAAATTAAGCCTCTCTCTTATTGGCAGGTAAAATATGCACATCATCAACACCTTTCTAAGGAAATGTACTAAATAGTGTGACTGTTCTCTACGACCTTACGTAGTGAATTAAAGAACCATAAAAATTCCCTTTCTACCAACAATTGTGAAATGATTACTCTGTTTTTTGTTTATTTTTTAGATGTGCATATTTTTGTGCATGGGAGGGAATAGCTCGACATGGATGAACACGGCCATTTTGGTGACGTGCATACGCAACTTTCGGAAGAACAGGGGACCAGTAGCGGGTATCCTGAAGGGATACGTGGGCCTCAGCACGGCCATCTTCACGGTCCTCTGCTCGGCCCTGTTCAACGACGACCCGGCCCGCTTCCTCCTCATGCTCTCCATAGCCCCGCTCGCCGTCTGTGTCACCGCCATGATCTTCCTCCGCGAGATCCCGCCGTCCGATTCGGCGGCCGAGGACCAGGAGGAGTCGAGCTACTTCTGGCTCTTCAATGGCGTCGCCCTCGTCGTGGCCCTCTACCTCCTCTCCTACCACTTCATCCCGAACCCCACGAGGCTCTTCTCCCGAATCTTCGCCTCCGTTCTCCTCGTCCTCCTCGCCTCGCCGCTGGCGATCCCGGCCTACTCGCTCGTCTCGGGCAGGCTCTTCGACCGGGTTCGGGTCGGGTCGGGCCGGGATCTTGAGAGTCGGGCGGCCGAGCCGTTGCTGAAGCCGGAGATTGCGGAGGCGGCTGTGGAGCCGGCGACGGGGGCGGAGAAGCAGAGTCCGGTGATCGGAGAGGAGCACACGATTAAGGAGGCGTTGCAGAGTTTGGATTTTTGGATTATGTTTGTGTCGTTTTTGTGTGGAGTTGGGACTGGTTTGGCTGTGATGAACAATATGGGTCAGATTGGTCTGGCACTTGGATACGCCGACGTTTCGATGTTCGTTTCGCTCACTAGCATCTGGGGCTTTTTCGGAAGAATAATTTCGGGTATGGTCTCAGAATATTTCATCAGGTGCGTTCCATTTCATTTTTTTTTTTTTTTAATTTCATTATATTATATTATATTATATGCTCTTTTCCCTAGAAAAGCAATTTTCGTGCTTTATGGTTTTCATTTTGTTATGTTTTTGAGTGGTGGCATTTAGAATGGAAATTCAGTCGAATCCACACGAGTTATGTTGAGTTATTTATGTTTTTTTTAATTGTTATTTAATCGTAAGATATGCTGCGAATCTATAGACTTGACTTTAAAGATTTCTGAAATTTAATAGACGAAAGAAAAATGTTGCTATATTTTTTTTCGTGGAAATTCCATGATAGTGACAGGAGAAAGAGAGAGGCGAGAAGTTTTCAATTGTTTAGACTTTATAAAACAGTTTTTAGATTCAGGACAAGTTTTCTCTGTGAGATAAAAATGAAAATATATTTATTATTTTATTTTATTTTTTACTTCCTATGAAGTTGAATTTTGATTTTTTTTAAAAAATATATATATATTTTATGTCTACTGAATGAAATATCAGTGGGGCAAACATACCGAGGAAATAGCATAGAATTCGTACTGTGGTCCAATTGAAGTTTCGTTGCAGATTCACTTGTCCACACAGGGCGCACCTTTTGCTTTGTCCTATTTTAATATAGGCAAAAAGAAAATCTTAAAAAAAAATATATATATATATATATATTCGTGTTTATTTCTCGGGCATCCAATGTCTAGCAGTTTTTGGCACTCTTGTTGAACCATTTATTCGTTTCTTTGGATTATAATGTGCTCCAACAAGTCCAAAGTTACTAATTAATTTATAAGGTGTAGTAGAATTTAACTCTTAGTTAAGTCCCTAATTGTTAATCAAGCCTGTATGGACCATGTTCTACTTTAGACCTAAGAAGCAACTTCTAGTCTTCTACCTAATACTCTGGACCAGTTCATTTCAGCTTTCAGAAAGTTAGATATGCCATAATGTCAAAGTTGAAAGTTAGCTTGTACCAATTGGGACGTTTCACAACCAACATTCTTCGTTTCTTTGTCAACTTAATAACATTCTTCTGAAGGCCATATTATATATTTGTTACATTATCAAATCATGTAATAACTCGTGTTATTTTATTTTTTTAATACAGGAGAGCTGCAACACCAAGGCCACTATGGAATGCTGCTTCTCAGATTCTAATGGCTGTTGGCTACGTACTAATGGCAATTGCTATGCCTGGTTCTCTCTACATTGGCTCAATTGTAGTGGGAATTTGCTACGGAATTCGATTGGCTATCACGGTCCCAACTGCATCTGAACTCTTTGGCCTCAAATATTATGGTCTGATCTACAACATCCTAATTCTCAACCTCCCTCTCGGATCATTCCTCTTCTCCGGTCTCCTCGCCGGAATTCTCTATGATTTGGAGGCTACCCCGATGGCTGGTGGCGGCAACACGTGTGTTGGTGCACATTGTTACAGGCTTGTGTTTGTGGTCATGGCATTTGCGTGCATTGTTGGTTTTGGATTGGACATTTTGTTGTCTATTAGAACCAGAAACCTTTACAACAAGATTCAAGCGAGCAAGAGATCAAAGAAATCGGCCGTTCTCCAATAGAGTAATGAAAACCATGTGGATTTACAAGTCAGAGGATTGATGGGCTTTTTGCCACGTGATATCCCCATATTAAGCATCAGCTAGTTTGTCATTCTTTGAAGGAAGACATCACTTCTTCGATAAGACCAAGCATGTCCTACCCCCCTAAAAAAATGAGAAAAAGAATGTTAGTACATTGTATGTTTAATAAGGTACTGTCAGATTCAATTTTGTGCAAAATTTTCCTTCCATTTGGTTCCAATCAAATCTCTATGAGTCGATTTATGTTTGGGCCTGTGAGTTATAATTTGCCAATTGTATTCGAATTTATAAAAGCCAGTTGCACACACTTGGTTCTAATGCGGTCGAGCTCTAGTGAAAAATTAAGTCGTTGAATATCAAAACATATGTAGCATCAGAGACAAAGTGGCGAAATAAATTAGTCAAAAGTAAAAACAAGGTCTCTTTCAACAAATGTAGGACTACTTTCTGCGTTTTATCTCTATATATACGCACAATGTGGTGCTGGATGGAATAAAGCTTCAAGGATAATCGTGGTTAATTACTAAGAAATTTTAGCAATTGAATTTCATCAAGAGAATAGGGAAGTTCTACGTGGAAAACTACCCCAAAAGTACACTTGAAAAATAAATCAAGGAAAAGGTAAAAGTACCTCGAAACAGATTTCAAAAATTAAAAAAATGTTCCGTTGCCGGGACTTGAACCCGGGTCTCTCGGGTGAGAGCCGAGTATCCTAACCAACTAGACTACAACGGATTCTTGTCTACATCCATACTATCAATATATCAAAAGAAAATCCCCAGTGCAATTTTCCTTTAATTCAATACATTACCGGTAATTACGTCTTAAACTTTCTCAGGTCCAATGAGATTACTCCCAGTTACATTAACATTATTTTTTCATCCAAAAAAGAAAAAAAATTATATTAAGGAGAGTGGAAAAGAGAGTCCATTCCTCTCAATATTATGACTTTTCCACAGTTCAAGACTCTAGCCCCGCATGTGGATCCAAATTTAACGACCCTTTCCATCATAACTGAGAAAAACTTTAGCCCTTACAAGTAAAGTACACAAATGAATCCAGTTATAAACTACATCATGCTTATAGATTCCACGTGAACCACATAAATTTTCGATCACAAAAACACACGTACGAAGACAGAATATCACGGAGGGTATAGCTCTATCTCAAGACGGATTTATTAGTGGTGGCAAATGTCAGCTGTTTTCTGCCTTGATGAGTTCCAGCTAGCTTCTTTAACCTGCCAAACACAAGTATTTGTCTTCAATTGCCCGTCAACCTACCGACACTTCTCCTTTTGGGTTTAACTTGGATTTTACCTTATTCCCACCTCTATCATCCCAAAGCTTGATTAAGAGAATTAAGTTTATTTTAGAACAAACCGTAGAAAATGTGTAAATTGCAAAACTAGGCTTCTTATTATTAATGTTAAAGCAATCCATCTAGTACGTACACTAAAAGACATAGTGTAATGGGCATAAGTGAATTTTGGCAATAATAACCTTCCCGTGAGCATGTTGATCCTTATGGTCCCCTATGGTATGCAATGCGCGCGTGCAAAGCTCTAAAGTCCGAGCCATGAATTCTTTTTAAGGGACACTGTTAAATGCAGGAGAATAAAGTTAGTACAACATGACTTGCCGTCTAAACTACGCTCTATCAAACGGCGCCGTAACAGTACGACTCCGCCAATTTTTTGTTACTTTCACATGCATAACTTAGCCCAAGTGTCAAAGAACCCATTGTAGCCAATTGTAATACAAGATCATGGACTAATTAATCCAACACGTGTACTAAAATGTCACGTAAATGCTCTTCTAAATTCTCATGACAATGATAATTCACATTAAGGCATCCTAGACTTGAGTTTAGGCAAATATCGATACGGCCAAATAAAGAAATACAAACTTAACTTCTATATGGTCAAGGATTAGAGCGGTCAATAGAATGAAAAGAAAAGAAACTAAAAAGCACCAAACATTGCATAATAGTACTCCGTGGCCAACGGTTGGGATGTCCCTCCATAAATTTACATGTAGTCACATGTGATTGGTCTCACACAAGTCACAAAATTTGCAAGGCATGTGAACTGGGCACGGAGTTGGAGTACAGAGCTGCCTCTGTTCCCTTGTGACTGACCATCAGAGTATTCTCTCACCGTCAGTGGGCTTATCTCTTGTTAACTTATTCCATTATTTTGTAGAGCGTTACTGATCATCAGAACCAAGCCACCCCCATTAATCGGTAGTACCAATAGTTTGAAATAGCAGAATATGGAAGATAGTTGTACTCCTATCAAGATGGGTCTGATCCTGGCTTTCTTTCTCCTCACATGGCCTCTCTTAGTTGCTTCATTTGGTACTCTTGTCCCTTTCTGTCTCTGATAATTAAACCTCTTTTTTCTCGCTAGTGTTTGAATTATTGTGTGCCTCATATTTTGGTAATGCAGATGGACCTTTGTATGATTTCACGGCCTACACTGAGGTAATATTGGTCAGAGATATGCATTTAATATTGTAAATTAAGGTTATGTTAACATACTATATATATATATGTATGTTACTTGTTTGGGAAAAGTGTAAAGTGAGGGCAGAGTGGCCACTATACAACGGGGGGATTCTTAAGGAGGAGAAGCCTGGTGATGTTGGGCGTGACGATGAAAGTGATGGTGTTTATTCTCCTGCTTTCATACTTCGAAATCTCACTCACTCCACCATTTACTGTTTTTCCAGTTGAGTTTTCGACCTTCTTTTACCTACTAATCATATTTCATTACTGTTCTGTTTCTCACCTCTCAGTACCCCTCGGAAAAAAAAATCAATAAAAGAATCAAAAATGAAACAGAGAAAACATTCCGTTGCCGGGACTTGAACCCGGGTCTCTCGGGTGAGAGCCGAGTATCCTAACCACCTAGACTACAACGGATTGTTGGCAAAGTTTCCACTCAACCTTAACTTAAAATTATTTCTAAAAATTGGGCCAGATACCAGTCCAGCCCAGCCCAGTTGTACTCTTCGGTTACGGAACAAGGAAATCAGGCTCCCTAGCATTTCATTGGCCAAGTTTTAAGTATTTATAAGAAATGACCATTTTTTAAGATCAATTTAAAAAATGACCATCTTCTAGTTGATCTATCTTTTTATAAAGTAAATTTTTTAAAATATATATAAATCAATATATTTTGATATACTAAATATGAAAAACGGCTATTTTTTAAAATAATTATCAAATTTTGGCCACTTTTTAACAGTATTTGAAATAGAGTCATTTTAACCGTATTTGAAATAGGTCATTTCGCACGCAAAATCACTAAAAACCCCTAAAAATGTCCTTTTGGTTTATATTTTTAAAACAATTTTTAACATTATATTGTAAAGTTTCAAATTTGACTTTAATCTTCCTCCAAAACAATTTTTAACATTATATTGTAAAGTTCGAAATTTGACTTTAACCTTCCTTCACGAGTTGAGCTTGTTTGTCCACTGACTGTCAATTGAGTGGTTGAGTTTTTATTTGACTAACTGGTACAAAATTCCCATCCTTTTTTTTTTTTTTAAATCCTTCTAAACATATTTAATTAGATGCTATACGACAAGAAATTGATTTTAGAACTGCTATTTATAAAAATCTCCCTTCCAAAATAATAAAGTAAGAAACTTGAAGTTCAAAAGACACTTGCTCATTCTTGGCATGACAAAACACATAATGTATTCAACAAATATGTACACCAAGTTACCAACAGTCTCTTATTAACATAATTTTTCAAAAAATTGTAAGGTCATTTCTAAGACCTAAAGGTGGCAGCAAAATAGCTTGGATAAAGTTTTTGAAATATAGTAGTTTGAATCAACAGGTTGGGTTAAGATAAAGGGTGCAAGTTCAGCTCTCATATGGGCAAGCCTTAAAACAGAAACTGAGACTTACAACTGCATAGGGACTGTTTTGGCCAAGAGCGGATGCTGGTCATTTCTTAAGGGTGGATTTACCCTTGACACACCTTCCAATTTATCAATATTATATTTTCAGGTAATTGTTTATATTTATGTTACATTTTTTCTGAAACCAATAAAAAGCTTTCTTCAACTTCTATTTCTTGGTTTTTTAGAACTCAGATGATAGAGATATCAGTATAAAGATTACAAGCTCTTCATTGCAACCATTTAGTGATCAACAGTGGAGAATAAATCAGCAATATATAATCAACAGCGTATGTATTCTAACTTGCTTAAGTGTACCAATACTAGATCATCACTACATTAAATGCACTGGTTTATGATTATGGCTTTTCTTGACTACCAAGTATGCATGAAGGAAACTTTAAAAGATCTAAATATAAACACTTAAATACCAGTTTCAAGTAGTAAGAATTTCATAAATTTGGTAGGTAAAGTTTAATAACATGTCTATAATCAAAAACCAGTTTCAATTTTCAAATGCCATAATGTTTGTATGGAATGAAACCATCAATGTTCAAAAAGGCAAAACATCTTATACTTTTGTAGAAAAGGAAACGTGCGGTGACAGTCCATGTATCAAATGAACATGGAGAGAGGATACAAGGAGCTACAATTTCCATAGAGCAAGTGTCCAAGGATTTCCCACTAGGATCTGCCATAGCAAAGACCATCCTAGGAAATTCGCCATATCAGGTAACTACCAACTGTTTGGTTTTTTAAGAATAGGTAAATCGAATCGCTCTTCATTCATGCATCCATAACTCTTAGATTTTGTTTTTCTTTCTTTTTATTGATGTTTCAGAATTGGTTTGTTGAACGATTCAATGCTGCGGTGTTTGAGAATGAACTCAAATGGTATGCAACAGAACCTGAACAAGGCAAAATTAACTATACCATAGCAGACCAGATGCTGGAGTTAATTCGTGCTAATCAAATCATAGCAAGAGGGCATAACATATTCTGGGAAGACCCCAAATACACACCACCATGGGTTAGAAATCTCACCAGCTCTGATCTAAAATCGGCTGTGAACTCGCGAATCCAAAGCCTAATGAGCAAATACAAAGATGAATTCATTCATTGGGATGTTAGCAATGAAATGCTTCACTTTGATTTCTATGAGCAACGGCTCGGCCCTGATGCCACGCTGAGTTTCTATGAATCGGCACACAAATATGATCCTTTGGCAACCTTATTTATGAATGAGTTCAACGTAGTTGAAACTTGCAGTGACTTGAACTCAACCGTTGATACCTATATCTCAAGGCTCAGAGAACTCAAAAGAGGTGGAGTTTCCATGGATGGAATTGGTCTCGAGGGGCATTTTACAGTACCTAATCCTCCCCTAATGAGAGCTACACTAGATAAGTTGGCCACACTGGGAATTCCCATTTGGCTTACAGAAGTGGACATCAGTAATACCCTTGACAAAACATCTCAGGTGAGCAATAAAGCTACTATTAAAATTGTCATTGAACTTGTCTAATATCATTATTAATGGCTTGGACATTATGTCTATTTTTCAGGCTATTTACTTGGAACAAGTTTTAAGAGAAGGCTTTTCACATCCATCTGTTAATGGGATAATGCTTTGGACTGCTCTACATCCTAATGGGTGCTACCAAATGTGCCTAACAGACAATAATTTCCAGAACCTCCCAGCTGGTGACGTAGTTGACAATCTTTTGAAAGAATGGCAAACAGGAGAGCTAGAGGGTGTGACTGATGATCATGGTTCATATAGCTTCTATGGATTTTTAGGCGAATACAAGGTCAATGTCAAGTATCAAAACAGAGCTGCAAATTCAACATTCTCACTCTGTCAAGGTGAAGAAACTAGACATTTTAGCATTCAGTTCTGACCCAACCATACCAATTCAAAGTAATTGCATAGAAATTAATAGTAAGTTAGGCCTAAGTTCATAACGGAAACCGGGCAGGGATGCTATCAGAAAATGACTCAAAGTCTGCCTAATCTTCTTCAAAAGTTACTCTGTTATATTCTTTTAGACAGTGTCATGAATGACTAGAAAGATAAAGCTAGGTTCAGAGCATTGGTCCTAAGCGGCTTGTGCTTCACATTTCGGCTGATTAGAGTCTAATACCTTTCCGCCATGCCATGATTTCCCGCAGTCTGAAGTTTCTTTTGGCGTTTATACTTTTACAAAGATTCCAACTACAGCTTCTTAATTGGTCCAATTGATATTTATTAGCTCGTTTAATACTTGCAATAATATTTTTGAGAGCCTTGTTCTATGATATCTACGTTTCGACCAAATAAACGATAGATGACGTTAATGATACATACACGTATGTAGCTGGCAAAATCCTTAATGTATTATTACGTACTTCTGAGTCAAATAATGCTTATCTCATTTTACAAACTTCAATTGTTATGAAATTATTGAAGTTAATGTTTGTCGCATTTAAAAAAAGTAGTACTTTTTTTCAGTAAAACGTTCAACTACAATCTAATTTGATTGAATTCAGGATGCGACATACCAAGAAGGACCCACATGAAAATTTGTTTTCAATAGGAGGACCCAGGAGAAATTAAAAATGGACATATTTATTCGCCACTCGAATAGTAACGGGCTAACGGCTATACTTGGTTGAAGCATTTACGAACCCATATCAGAAATTTTGCCGAGAGCCTAGAGAAAAAGAAAGAAAAGTTAGTGGTGGCCCTGGTGGGTATTACTAAATTAATTGGTAACATTGAAAAATAATTTATAACTTTCTCCCAAAAAAGGATAACTGTAAAACAAAAAAAAATTTGAAGTTAAATGTTCTGTAATTTAAATAGTAAAATAGTATTCTTTAAGAATGTTTGAAAATTTATATTTTGGATAGATTTTTTTGATCAATTCTAAGAAAGAAAAATAATAATATCATCTATTAAAATTAAATTAATTCATACTATTCATCTTAATTTTGAACATATTATTGTATTTTACTAATTAAAATTATTCAAAAAATCAACTAAATGTATTAATTTTTTAAAAATTTTAATCTCATAATATTATTTTACAAAATCCAAATATCAGATTTTAAATTACAGTATACTCAAATCTCAGCGTATTTTTTTTTTGCAACTATCTCCAAAAAATAATAATAGTAATTACAATAATGACAATTTGACACGTTGATAACCATTTTATTTTTTGTCTGCCCTATATAATAGTGCTCTACGGAGGATTAGAGAAATGGACATTATCTAGAATGCAAATAAATAGATCGCCTCTAAATGCAACCAAGTAGATTCCAGTTCAGTTATTTAGTATATTAACTCTTGGCTTATGTTAAATGTCCTGGAGAAATCTTGCCAATTTAGTCAACAAAGTGGTTCTTTGTCTATGTTTATTTTCAAAAGAACGCCTTTTTGGCTTTCGGCTCGTAAAAAATTCAACACAATGAACAAAAATTTGGGAAAAAGCTACAACCTAATACCGCAAGTATCACCGAATTACAAAATAACTTACTTTTTCTTTCTAATATCCATATTCCTAGTTATTATATTGCAAAGTTTTGTAATAAGCCATTATCGTCAGTCCCCAGTGCCCAATTGAGGATTAAGTTATTAACTTATTCTCCAATGAAAAATCCAAATAATGGTACCAAATAATTTCACATCCCACTAATAGAAATGATAATTACGGACCTTGATCTATTAAATTCCTTTCCCATTGCAGAAAAAAACAAGGGAAAACAAAATTTTGCAAAATCTGCGGAGTGTGCCCAAGGACAATGAAGACATAATCCTCCTTAGTCCACGGCCATAATTTTATCATGATACAGGTGACATTAAACTATATGGCCAAACAGTTGAAGAGATATTTGAGGGAAAAAATACAAATTAACATATAAACTATTTTGTGCTGAATAAAACTTCTTTGACATGTGAATCCTGCTATAAATTCACGTTGAATATCGGTACACTTACGAAAACTTTTCAAATTTCCAAATACCTCTATACTTGGTTTGTAGAATAAAGAAAAACAGGATGATTAACCAGGACTGAAACACAACATGAATCACCAACTCAGAATAATTAAAGTGCATATAAATCCTGATTTGTTTTGTTTAACAGAAGAGTTGCAGAACCTTAAAAAGAAAGTTAAGTGGGAAAGAAAAAGGCACTACTAAATATTCTCAAACACCAAAAGGAAATGAAGACCTTTCTTTTTTTCCAACTTATGTCACAGGAATATTTTGGGAGAATCATGAAGTGGGTGGTTTACAATCTGGATGAATCTGTCAGCTTTTCTAGCAATACAAAATTCTATTACTAAGTAATAATCCCATATAAGGCTGCAAACTGCGAGAAATTCACATTTGATTAAAACAAAAAAACAAAACCAAAAACGCCAAACTGATGAAATATTACAACCTTCTGAAAAAGAAGATGACATAAAAAGCTGCATATGCTATAAGTGCAGAATGCAGTCTAGAGGGTGAGACCGTCCTTGGTGAGTCTCCCATTGCCAAACCAGCCAACCATGATCCATCTGCCAAAATGGTTCCTCCAGATCCGGATCCAGTTCCAGAACCCGACCCTGTTCCAGAATCCGGATATGTTAACCCGGGCTGTTGTCCTGCTGCACCCGGATCCGAATAAGTTAACCCGGATTGTGACCCTTGGGCTTGGGACGATCCTGCTGCTGTTGGTGTCGTATCTCTAGAGGATTTCTGACTGAACAGTTCACACCCACATGAGCAGAAAATTAGATAAATCACATATATTAAAAGCCATAAATCACCCTAGCAGACGTTGCAAGAAATAATTACACCTCAGATTCTTGTCAAGATTCTCCAATCTGACAAATATATAGTCACATTGAATGAAAGCAAAGCTAACCCAACAACCTCAATTAAAATCTACATAATTTAAGCGAATATTAAAGGAGATTAATTAGCCATTAAAAGGGAATCTTTGGCAGCATCTAATCACCATTTTCCCACCCAACTCATCTCACTCATCAAATTGAAAGATTGATAAAGATTAAGCATAAAGGGATGAATACATTTAGTGGATCATTTACCAACACCACTAATATGACCCCAAAGGCCAAATAATCTCAAACTTTGGCAACAAGAGGAAATCCACAAAAAAACCCAACAAAACGTTTACAAAGAGATTTACTCTCAGAAAGGACAAAAAGAAATTATTCCAAGACTAAATAAATGAAAAAAAATGAAAGCAAGCTTGAGTAGCACTAAAGCTTATAGCAATAATAATCATATGGTTGTTTTGAAGTTTCTACCTTGGAGAAGATGGACAAAACGTCACCGTATAATCAGCTCCCGTACACGTAAACGTGCTCGTTGCGTCGTCATAGGCGTAGCTATAGGATCTGGGACAAGCGGACTTGAACATCTCCGAGTAAATCGACGGCCTACATGTGGTGGGTGAACCATACGCGCCGCTGCAACAGTACTCCGGGCTCCCAAAAGCCTCGCACGCGCTCT
The DNA here is from genome assembly GCA_002914805.1 of Parasponia andersonii. Classification (NCBI taxonomy): domain Eukaryota; kingdom Viridiplantae; phylum Streptophyta; class Magnoliopsida; order Rosales; family Cannabaceae; genus Trema; species Trema andersonii. The sequence goes on along the minus strand of JXTB01000156.1, from coordinate 552,459 downwards.
TACACGCGTCACCGTTCCCGACCCTCAATTCCGACGGACATTGCTGGTTCAGGTCAGCGGAGCAACCAGTCGAAGCGCAAAGACCCGACCCGCCAGTCCCTTCAACGACCATGGGCAAGTTATACCCATCGACGAGGCTAACGTCGTAGAAATCCTGCCCACCTGTGCCGAGCGTGAACTCGGCGAGAGTAGCCGGCGGTGCGGCTCCGGCACCGTTGCACTCCACGGAGCCCGAGCCGCAGTCCCCGGTGAGACACGACCCCGACTCGGATTCGTCGAAGGTACAACCCGTTCTGCCCCAGAACCGACCCGACCAGCCCGTTGGGGCTAGGAAAGAGCGAGAAGTGTCCTTTGGGAGCTCAAATCCGGTGCTGTCGAGTCTTGGGCTTCCGGCATTTGCGAGAATACCAGGCCAAACGGTGTAGTCACACCGGTTCACGAAGGTGAAGGTAGCACCTAAAACAGCTGAGAAAGAAAACCCAGTTTGGGAAAGAAAAAAAAAAAACAGAGTAAAATGTGAGTGTGAGAGGGACCCATGTTAGAAAAATGGAGAACCCATGAAGCGAAACTGTGAGACAAGCAAGTCTTTTACCTCTGGGAGTGAGAAGTAGCACCACGAGGCTGAGAATGAGAGGGAAAGAGCGCCTAGAGTAGGAATCCATATTGGCTGAGACTTCTCTGTTTCTTGTTCAGAGTCCTGAGCTTTTTTGTTAAAAGAAAAATGGGGTTTATGGGGAGTAGTGTAGTAGTAGTAGTAGTAGTAGTAGTAGCAGCAGCAGCAGCTAGTAATGGAGGAATGGAGATGAGGTTAAGAGGCGCTAGTAATGGTGGTGAAGTTATGGTTTTGGGTTTAGAGTGCGAGAGGAAGAGGGTGGTGAAGCTGCATTTGGGGATATGCGTAAGAGTTGGACAAAGCAGAAAACGACTCTCAGTTGGGGATGGAGGCAGTGAGAGGATGACATATGGGTTCTACTACTCCTGACTCCTGGGGTTCAATACTCATTAAGGACAAAGGAAAAGCCGGATTTCACCTCTCTCTCTCTCTCTCTCTCTGTCAATGTGTTTTTTTTTTTTTTTTTAAACCCATAATAGAGCTGACTGCTGAGGGTTTTCCATTAAAAAAATGAATAAATTAAAAAAAAAAAATAGGGGCAGTAGCGAAACTTTACGTACACATAAAAACGTTCCAAAAGGAGGATACATTATAGCGAAAGTTAAAATTAAATTACCAAATATTATGAATAAAATAGAGATGAAAAACTCGATGAATTTTATTGAAATTTAAAACGAATTTCCCACGCCCATAAAAATTGTAGGAATACATATTACCATCTTGAACAAACTAATTACATTGAAACATATAATTGGCAAAACCCTCATTTTAGTCTTTGTAATATGAGGAATAATGATTCACCCGGATATGTTTATATATATGGAGAACTGGGATTAAATTTGTTATCTCATGTTAGTCGTTTTTAATATTTAGTGTTGAACTTTTAAAGTTGATAAATATTAGTCCTGGGATAGATTAGTTCGATGTAATAGTACAAGAGTAATTTTACATGAAATTAGTTTTATTAAAGAAAATTAAGAACGAGGGTATTACGTTGTATGAAAAAAGAAAAATAACAAACCTTAACCCTATTCTGGACGTAGAAGATTAATTCATGTTCTTTTTTCTTAAATAGAAGAAATTTTATTCCAATAAATAACAATCCAGTATAAAGATCATCTTTCATAAATACGATAACATTAAATAATCGTCTAAACAATTAATTTCTACCAACGAATTTGAAAGGAAAAAAAATACATGAAATATAAAATAACTTGTACATTAACTCTATAAAGAGTATATTAGACCACAAACCCAAACAATCCTTCTTTGTTTATTTTTTTTGAGGAAAAAAAAAAACATAAAGCTTAAGATTGCTTTTCTCACCCCTATGTCCTCTAAAGCTTGACTTTAGTATATAAAAGTTTTCGACTGTATTTATTACATTAAGAAAAAATATAAAGCTATATATTGATATTCAACTTGGGTCGAGTTCAAAACTAGAGACATTAATGTAGCCAAATAAATACTTCTTTGATGGTGAAGCAATTCGACTAGAGTGAAAAGTCATATACGGATAAATCCAATCACAATCTTCTCGATCTTATCTTTGTCAGAATTATTAACTTGTTATATTACTATATTTTCCATCAAACTCGAATCAAAATCCCTAAATATCATTCCCAAAATCTCCAATTTTTGCAGTTTCCTTCCGAACTGCCAATAATCGTCTAAATGAAAAGTCCAAATCCATTACGCGAAGAAGAGGATAAAGAATAGGATAACTTAGTGGTCATACATGGCGCAAGAAGAAGAAGACTACGAAGGAGGAACGAGATCGAGTAAGGTCGGGAATAAGATGGCTTTCATTTTTTTTTTCCTTTGTTTTTTAGGGATATTGGGACTTTTAGTATAATATGGTATTTTTAGGTCATCATAATATAGGTGATGTGGAATTAAGGCTGTTTTTTTTAATAAATTATCGAGGAACGTTTGTTTATTACTGTTGGAGCGGTTTCTCACCAGCTGTTCACGTGTCTCCTACTGCTGACGCTGGATTCTCTAACTGTCCACGTGTCCTTGCTGTCTCAAAGCTCTCTGAACTCCAAGCAAGATCGGAGAGGCGGGGGTGGCTACCTGCAAAGACTCTCCGATGCTTAAGTCAGTGGTTTATCTTTGTGTTTGGTAGCAAGGAGAAATATTTCAGTTTGAATATCTATGTCTTTTTCTATGGATCTCTGTCTGTTTTTTTTTTGTTCACAGACTGTTTTATATATATCAGTTTTGTTGTGCGTGTACATGCTCCTCTCGGGAACGCATGGCTTTTCTATATGTAGTTCTGAGATAGTGAAACTGTTGGTTCTCTATCTCAGGAATGAGTACCTTTCATCTTAAGATCTTTTTTAACAGTCACGGGCCGAGATTTCTGTGATCTCCTCTGTGCTACCGTGGCCTGATTTTCGCCGCCTCCTACGGTTTCAATCTGTCAGGAGTAAGATTTGGGCAAATCGCCGTTCTGTCAGGACGGTTTGTCCATGCGCACACACCTACTCAGAATCGCATTAAATGCTCTGTCTGGGTCTGGAGCCATGGGTTGCTTTCTGTTATATTCAGTCTGAAGACCCTTGGGGCTTCCGACCTCCAGCTGTCGAGGTAGGGGGGGTCGTTCCCAGATGGCAGACCCTTGGGGCTTCTGACCCCCAGCTGTCGAGGTAGGGGCCGCCGTTCTCAGATGGCAGACCCTTGGGGCTTCCGATCCCCAGCTGTCGAGGTTAGGGTCTGACTGGGCCAAACCGTCTGGGGTCAGTGATGGACTCGGCCCTAATCCTCGATGGCCCAATGGCCGATTGTAAGATCACGTGCGATCTGCGTGGCTTAAGGTTCGGGAACGGGTCCCATAACTGCCCCCATTTCCCTACTTGATGGATTCGTGTCTATCAAGTGGGGAAACCGTCTCTTCGCTTCTCCTATCTGAGGAACGCACGTGGTTCCCTCTTCCCGATGTGGAGATACGCCATCTCTCATCATGAGATCTGTTTGAATTTTGAAGTTCTGACTGTTCGATTTCTTTTATTCTCTCCTATTTCAAAAGAACTTTTCGGCTTCCCCCCTTTAAAAATCGTAACTGTGTTTATCTGCCGTTTTACCAAAATTTTCAATCACCTTATTCTCACAACACCCCAAGTTTTCTGCTTCCTTCTCTTCCGAAAATTCTCACTCTCCCAGTCGTCTTTCAGAACAATGACTTCGAATCAAAATCAGGAATTGCAATCTGTTACAGATTCAGAGTTAGACTCATTGAGGAGGCAGCTCTGCTTCCCCGGAGGAGTGACGCTTCAACAAGTTAAAGGCCCCGCAGACTGGTACCTTCGGCCCTGCGCCCCCGAGGGTTCCATTCTTTTGGGGAGGAAGCACCTGGACTACCTGCGATTCCCTCTTCCTCCTCTAATCCATCAATTTTTTGCCCTGACGGGGATCCACCCGATGCAACTAAATGCAAATGGGATTATGATTCTGATGGGGCTCTCTGCCCTGTCAGTCATCTATAACACGCATATCGACCTGGAGGTGGTCTTCTATGCTTATAAACTTGTTCTCATTCCTAAGAAGGGCTCCTACCCCACCTTCTATCTCTAGTCGCTGCCTGGGCACCACATCTTTTGGGGATTGCCAATGGGACTCTCACGCCAGGCTTTACGCCATTGGAGGGGCGTGGTGCTCCCCTTGGGTGAACGGAGAACATTTCCAAGTCCCCTCAGTCTTCCTGCAGAGTAAGCATCGGACTATGACCTTTGGGTCTGAGTTCTCTCATGATTTTATTGCTCATGTTACTTTGCCCTGTGTAGCCTCAGCAGAAGAAAGCAGGTTCGAGCCGCACCTGTCGGCTGGGCGGCCCAAAAGTCTGGAGGGGATCATTATCTTCAGCTCCCCGGGAGAATGCCGGCACATTCAAGCCGTCCTCAACCCCCTGATGTTGAATCTGATGCCCAGGATGGTCTCATACCTCCCTTTTCCTTTAGATACCTGGGTCGTCACCAAGCACTTGAGGAGTCGGCTCGACGCCTCCGCCCTGAACCGATTTCGCTGGGACGAAAGTAACCGGATCACCATGGTGAGTCGGCAGGTTGCAGCCTCAAGCCAGCTGGCGGGTACCAACGATCTGGTAGTGCCGTCAAACCACGAACTCGAGGAGGCTGTGAGGCTGGTGGCCGCGGAGTGCGTCAGGTTCCGCAAGGAAGAAAACGCCGCCCCCAAAAGGGTTAGGGGTAAGTTTATTTTTAAGTCTTTGAATCTTCGTGGGTCGGGCNGTTCCCTCTTCCCGATGTGGAGATACGCCATCTCTCATCATGAGATCTGTTTGAATTTTGAAGTTCTGACTGTTCGATTTCTTTTATTCTCTCCTATTTCAAAAGAACTTTTCGGCTTCCCCCCTTTAAAAATCGTAACTGTGTTTATCTGCCGTTTTACCAAAATTTTCAATCACCTTATTCTCACAACACCCCAAGTTTTCTGCTTCCTTCTCTTCCGAAAATTCTCACTCTCCCAGTCGTCTTTCAGAACAATGACTTCGAATCAAAATCAGGAATTGCAATCTGTTACAGATTCAGAGTTAGACTCATTGAGGAGGCAGCTCTGCTTCCCCGGAGGAGTGACGCTTCAACAAGTTAAAGGCCCCGCAGACTGGTACCTTCGGCCCTGCGCCCCCGAGGGTTCCATTGTTTTGGGGAGGAAGCACCTGGACTACCTGCGATTCCCTCTTCCTCCTCTAATCCATCAATTTTTTGCCCTGACGGGGATCCACTCGATGCAACTAAATGCAAATGGGATTATGATTCTGATGGGGCTCTCTGCCCTGTCAGTCATCTATAACACGCATATCGACCTGGAGGTGGTCTTCTATGCTTATAAACTTGTTCTCATTCCTAAGAAGGGCTCCTACCCCACCTTCTATCTCTAGTCGCTGCCTGGGCACCACATCTTTTGGGGATTGCCAATGGGACTCTCACGCCAGGCTTTACGCCATTGGAGGGGCGTGGTGCTCCCCTTGGGTGAACGGAGAACATTTCCAAGTCCCCTCAGTCTTCCTGCAGAGTAAGCATCGGACTATGACCTTTGGGTCTGAGTTCTCTCATGATTTTATTGCTCATGTTACTTTGCCCTGTGTAGCCTCAGCAGAAGAAAGCAGGTTCGAGCCGCACCTGTCGGCTGGGCGGCCCAAAAGTCTGGAGGGGATCATTATCTTCAGCTCCCCGGGAGAATGCCGGCACATTCAAGCCGTCCTCAACCCCCTGATGTTGAATCTGATGCCCAGGATGGTCTCATACCTCCCTTTTCCTTTAGATACCTGGGTCGTCACCAAGCACTTGAGGAGTCGGCTCGACGCCTCCGCCCTGAACCGATTTCGCTGGGACGAAAGTAACCGGATCACCATGGTGAGTCGGCAGGTTGCAGCCTCAAGCCAGCTGGCGGGTACCAACGATCTGGTAGTGCCGTCAAACCACGAACTCGAGGAGGCTGTGAGGCTGGTGGCCGCGGAGTGCGTCAGGTTCCGCAAGGAAGAAAACGCCGCCCCCAAAAGGGTTAGGGGTAAGTTTATTTTTAAGTCTTTGAATCTTCGTGGGTCGGGCTATGACCGCAGACTAACTTCGTCGTCTATTTTCCACAGGCTCTGAGACGGGCCCATCTGCTGGCCCTTCTCCCATCAAAGGGAGAGTTGCGGCGTCAAAAGCTCAAGTTAAGATGTCCGCTGGCCGGCGCCTCGTGGTGCATACGAGGGGAGCAGAATCAGCGGTTCCTCATCCCGATGCCGGCGGATCTCTAGTCGGGGGGCCGCCTGCCTTTCTGATCACGCGCGGGGAAGCGACGACGACGCCTGGTCTGACCGGGGGGTCTGCAGCAGTGATCTCCCCCGCCCCTGACTCCGGCTCGAAATCGAGTGCCGCTAGCCTCAGTAGAGAGATCGCCGAGCTCAGTGGGGGAGCTCCGAGACTGAAATCCAGACTCTCCTCTCCTCCTCCGGTCCCCGCAAAGTGGCAATGCGAGGTCGGTTCATCAAATGAGGAAGAGGGCCTGGTGGAGAAGAGGGGCAGGGTCGTCCTTTCGTCCGATAGTGACGATGATGGGGCGACACTGACCCTTCTAAGGAGGAAAGGGTCAGCACGTGGCAGCCAGTCTGGAGGAGGTGTGCCGCCTCTCTCTGTCCTCGACGGCGCTCCTGACGGCTCCGGGCCTTCCTCCGTCCCTATTGCCCCTGCTCTGGAGGCGTGCCCGGCGGATGGAGGGGATAATCCAATGACCGTCGAGGAGGGGCCGCGCTCCCCGGCGTGAATACTGTACAAAGGGGTGATCCAGCCATAGAGCCGGAGCCGGAGCTGGAGGCCCTTACTCCAGAGAACGTCGAGCTTCTCACCACCCGCACTCTCACGCAGGTTTGTCACACTTGGGTGTTTTTATGTTTTTTCCATGTCTTTGACTAATGCCGACCCCCTCCTTTGTTGCTTAACTTACAGCTATATGCCATCCGGTCTTTCTACTCTGATCGCGTCAAGGGTCTGACCGAAGAGCTGAGCTCCCATTCCGCACTGGTCGAGCGCAGCGAGGCCGCCCTCGCCGAATTGAGGTCTGATTTTGACATATATC
>JXTB01000156.1:525967-537136 GCA_002914805.1 Parasponia andersonii | reverse complement strand
GCTGGATTCTCCAACTGTCCACGTGTCCTTGCTGTTTCAAAGCTCTCTGAACTCCAAGCAAAAATCGGAGAGGCGGGGGGGGCTACCTGCAAAGACTCTCCGATGCTTAAGTCAGTGGTTTATCTTTGTGTTTGGTAGCAAGGAGAAATATTTCAGTATGTATATCTATGTCTTTTTCTATGGATCTCTGTCTGTTTTCTTTTTGTTCACAGACTATTTTATATATATCAGTTTTGTTGTGCATGTACATGCCCTCTCGGGAACGCATGACTTTTATATATGTAGTCCTGAGATAGTGAAACTGTTGGTTCTCTATCTCAGGAATGAGTACCTTTCACCTTAAGATCTTTTTTAACAGTTACGGGTCGAGATTTCTGTGATCTCCTCTGTGCTACCGTGGCCTGATTTTCGCCGCCTCCTATGGTTTCAATCTGTCAGGAGTAAGATTTGGGCAAATCGCTATTCTGTCAAGACGGCTTGTCCCTGCGCACATACCTACCCAGAATCGCATTAAATGCTCTGTCTGGGTCTGGAGCCATGGGTTGCTTTCCGTTATATTCAATCTGAAGACCCTTGGGGCTTCCGACCCTCAGCTGTTGAGGTAGGGGCCACCATTCCCAGATGGCAGACCCTTGGGGCTTCCGACCCCCAGCTGTCGAGGTTGGGGTCTGACTGGGCCAAATCGTCTGGGGTCAGTGATGGACTCGGCCCTAATCCTGGATGGCCCAATGGCCGATTGTGAGATCACGTGCGATCCGCGTGGCTTAAGGTTCGGGAACGGGTCCCACAATTATCAAATGGGTGTTAATTATCTAACTGATTTTGACTAATTCGTCATATTTTTTGTGCACAAATAGTAATTCAAAATTTACTACGATCTCGAATTTTTATAATGTTTACACTTGAATTATTTTTGTGTCTTTTTGTTACTTTCCTCTAGATTTAATAGTTCCAATAATGATCCAAATATAAAAGAAAAAAAATAGTCGAAGATCAATAATTACGAAAGATTTGTTTTCACACAAGGTAATAGTGGAAGATATTTTAAAATAGCAAAAGAGGTATCTATGGCAAAGTAGTTTAATTTTTTAATTAGTGACCATTTATTTTTTGAACTAAATAAATATCCAAGAAATTCATAAATTAACTAATGGTGCTAATAATATTGTTGTTGTCATAAATTGTTAATACCCTTAAAAATTAGGTGGAAGTAAATGCATATTACGTGTAGTTAAAAAGGCCATTTAAAAAAAATATATTTGCATGTAAGTTTATAGAGTCTGATAATGCTTATTAGTATTATTATCTTCCTAAAAATCCTCAACTTTAACTAAAAATGATACTATCGCTAATTGTCAATTCAAGAATTTTTTTGGACAATTATTTTGTTCACGAAACAAATGATCACAGTTTAAGGAATTTAGGAGCTTTAGTTCCACAAATCTAGATTGTTTTTGCATACGTGTTAAAAATTATATTATTTTCCAGCCTTCTAAGAGCTTTAGTGAGTTAATTTCATGATTAACTAGAAATTAGAGAAAAAGAATGTATATTAATCGATATTATTACGATATTATCTGTATTTTGAAATATAAAATATTAATAATGTCAAAAATATGTAATATTGATACAATATTAGTAAAAAATACATTAATATCAAAATATTTACAAATATTATTGCCACAATATCGTTAACATTTTGAAATATAGACAAATTTGTATTTTTTTAATAATAAAAATTAGTAGTAAAAAATATAAATAGTTCGTAACTTTCTCCCCGTATTTATTTATTTCAATGTAATTTAAAATCAACTATAGTTTGTAAAATATTAATATGAAATTTATTAAATAAAATAATGAGATAAGTATCAAATTTTAAAATTGTTCTATAAAATAAAATTTGATATTTTTATATTATGTAAACATATTTTATTGTCTTACATATTATAAATAAGAATTTATTTAAATAAAAATTATGAAATATAACTTATTTTAGTATTTTTTTTTATATTTTTTTTCTTGAAAATTTTAAGTTTTAGTTTTACGATAAATATCGATAATTTGTCGAATATATATATCGCGTTATCCATAAAATAAAAAAGCGACGTATTTTAATACATGGATTAACCCCAAAAACGAATGTCGGCCGTTCGGTGTTTGCAAGCACAGTACAAGCATTCGCAGCGCAATCGGAAGAGACTGCTTCACTACGTGAATCCCCATAACATGATGGAGAAAAGTACGGCTTCTTTTTCTTTTATTCAAACTCAGAAAAAATGTAAACAAACAAAAAGTCAAAAAAGAAATTAGCCTTTGGCTATAATAGGGCCCACATAGGCACTCCTTTTGCTTACACAAACGACTGTCGCTTTAACACGTCGAATCAGTACCCCGTTAAAAGAGAGATTCTTATTCTGGCCCACCTCACCAATTAAAATATGTGGGACCAACTTGCCCTAGGGTTATGATTTGCCATGTCAGATCTGATGACCGTTGTGCATGCCACGTAGGAATGTGGGGTCCACATATGTTAACGACAGAGTGTCGCAATTATAGCAAAGGCATTGGATTCCCTACGGGTATAGCTCTCTCTTCTTTTCATGCTTCACGTATCGAAGCTGAAAATTTTGATTACAAAATGTTTATTACGTTAGAGAACTTGGAATAACAAAAGAGTCCTCTTTTAATCCGTTGGATCTATGGACCCACACAAGTTAACGGTGGAGCAGGATTAGCAAGTGTGAATTCTTGAATTACGAGTGTTACTTAACAATATTGCTTTTGCTTTCTGCTAATCTTGGAGGGGTTTCACCAAACTATTCTCTACACTTGACAAATCTTAAATTTTATTTTCTAATTCACATCCTCATAACTAAGGATGACAATTTAAAAGTTTACCCGTTTAATCATAATGTGGGTAGAGTTTACCCTCATTTAGTGTACAAATTTGGGACATGAATAGGAATATGAATATGTCTACGAGCACCAATATGGGTACAAACTTAGATACAAGTCCATTTGATGCGGATAAGCTATTTTAATGGGCGAGTAATATCTTAAAACAATTTTTTTCTACAAATTCCTTTTTTTTCTTATTTGACATCATTAAAAATTTTAATTTAGTTGTTTCTCTAATCCTTGTTTAATACCATAAACTAATTTTATATTTTTCTTTATTAATTTTTTAATCATTTTTTGACATTTTTAGATCTTTCTATTCCCTAATACTTATAGAAAAATTATTTGTTTCTTAAAATTTATTATTAACAACTAGCAATTGTGACGTTATATTATATTAGGTCACGTTTAAAATTTTAAAAAATAAGTTTTATCTAACTTGCATGTGAACTTTGGATGTGTTTTCTCTCGGTGGAATTGTCTTAATGTTTTATATTTGTACTTTTTTAAGTTTTGTAATTTATATATTTAATTAAGAACTTATGAATTAAAACATATTTATATTATGTTGGTGACATGTCATTGTTCCTCAGACTTTTATATTATGCCCACTTTTAAGTTGATTTCTCACTTGCCGCTATTTGCATGAGGTATTATTTTCATCATTGATGGACAGTATCATAAGTTCATAACCTGCATTTTAATTTTTCACAAGCAAAATGAGTCATTAACTCATTATATTATAATTGATATATTAAGTCTTAAAAACAAATTTTAATGGCTCAGACGAAAACAAAATTTGAGAAATCATATACTTTTAAAAAAATAAAAATAAAAAGGGAGAATCTTCACTTCTATCGAAACAGTGGAGCTATGTAAAATCTTTTAGCTTATGTTTTTTTTGGGTTAATGACATCATTGGTCCCTAATTTTTATTTAGTTTAACATATTAGTCCCCAATTTTTTTTTAGTTGCAAAAACTTCCTAAACCTTTTATTTTACTTGCATCTTTTAGTCCTCTCGTATTTAACGTTAACGTTTACAAAACTGTTAAATAATCACGTGAGTCTCACATGACCAGAGTAGCTGGGGGTATTTGATGGAAAAAAATCCCTATATTACCAATATTTCCCACCAGCGCTATTTTACTTTGAAAATAGAAAAAATGAATGAATGACATCTTCCAAAATAGACATGCAGCAATAAATAAGAAACCAATATTACCCTCATATCATTAGTTTTGGACAATGTTGGTATAAAAAAAAACATGAGCTAAAACTGTCTACCTCTAAAATAACCAAAATGATCGTTTTAATCTCAAATGGAGCCTAAAATAACCATGTTTATCATGTAATTAGCACCATAATAACAAGCTCTTAATTTATTAAACTCCAAAATACCCAGCTCCTAAATTATGGATAATATCATATGACTCATATTGCTTGTTTACTGCTATTGTCTGCTTCATTAAATGCTCTTCTTGCCTTGGATGATGTTCCCATCGTCTTTAGCTTGACTTCTTTTCTCTACACAAAATAATTGCTTTTTTTTTTACACAAAAAGATTTTGTTAGAAAACAACCAAAGGAAACATGCGAGGCCAATAAAGCAAGTGGTTCTCAAAAGAAAAATAAAAAGGTCTACCCATTCCAAAGACAAACAAATTAATAGGATAAGTAGTCCAATCATTATAATAAATAGTTGGAGGAGGAATCTTGTATAAGAACACCACCAGTGTGCTTAGGTGTTTTTTTTTTTTTCCCCTGAATGGCACCAGTAAGCTAAGTTATGAACTACAACAATAGAAAAGGAATGAAAATACCTTTTGTTTTTGCAATTTCTACTTATACTTTCCCTCTTGTTCACGTGTCAAAGGAGCACAACACTTTCTCTTGTTGTGACCGGATAGTCCACAATGAATACAGTGCATTGCCATGCCAAACCTTCTAACTTTTTTTGCACCAGGAGCAGGAGGTTCACTATTTCATCTGTTTTAATTTAGTTATTCTTTTTTCTAAAAAAAAAAAGTCAAATCCACTCACTCACAGGTTATATACACATGACTTCTTTGGTAAAGTTAACTCTAATTTCTAATTTGGCCTTAAATTGCCAACAATCAAGAAGTTAAGGGACTTAATTACTAAAATCAAAATTATAGGGACCAAATCGTTACAACAGACATAGTCAAGGGACCAAATGCGCCAATAACCGGAAAGCAAATGATTTGGGATGGGTCCATACCATACGATTGCAGGGATCAATATTCAACGCACACGAAATTGAGCTACTCTCTTATTGCCGCCAATTTCAGCAAATAGAAGTAATGAAATCATAGCTAGAAACTAAAGCATGTTCTCTTTTATAATTCAAACCTCGTGAAAAGTGACAAAAATTTTCCTCTACATTCATTCAGATTAAAGTTAAAACTTTTCAAAGAACACGATGGCATGTTGGCTGTTGCCAGGAATATGTGTACACGATCTTAGTGATGACAATTATACTAATTAATCCATTTATCTGTGAATATCCGATTTTAACGTGGCAGATAATACTTAATTATTCAGTAAGCAAAATGGGTACGAGTATTAAGTGAAAAACTCCATTCGAGTATGAGATGGATATGGGTATAAGAGTATTTGTCCTAATTATTTATATATATAAAAAATAAAAATATATATATTAAATGTATATATAATTTATGTCTAATACATATAAATAAAGATTGCCAATCCAATAGGTATTTTTTTTCTTAATCTATGGGTAAGTAATTTTTTTTTAGCCGTTGGATCACTATTATGGTGATTCAATGGCTATAATAAAGTGTATGAAAAGAAGTGTATTATTAATGCTCTTTCTCTTTTTTATTTTTTACAATAAAAAAATGTGTTTGCTAAATTTTCATTGTCCAAATTGATACCTACCCATAAGTTAAAAAAAAAAAAAAATTACTCGGTGCCCATAAATAAATAAATATATATATAAATAAAGTTATATTATTGAAATATTACTAATTTTAGTACACGTAGATCTGTGCTATTTAAATTCATATTTTTTTATTTTCAAATTATTCAAATAATTATTTTTTCCTAGCAAATATAAGGGTATAATAGCCGTACCCGCATCTCCGGTACGTATTATAATATTTATGAATTGGTAAAAGCATACACCTATATTCACGAGTGAGTAAATATAAAAAGTTAAATATTCGAGCTGTTTACGAACGAGAACAAGTTCCAAGTGTTTGCCACTTGATATGTTAGTCTTGAAATGAAAAATCATAAGCTTCGATTTATGTGAGACTAAGGCTTAGATAGCGAGAAACTACACAAGTCTTGAGAAATGTATATATATATATATGTTTGGCCATATTGCCAGAGTGGGCACGAACCTTGCAAACTTCAAGAAAAGACGCAATGATCCACCATAAACTATAAGGGTACTAACATTGAAAAATATTTTTCCATTTATTTATTAGTAATAGTTAAACATTGCGAGTACGACAATTCAAGACCTGTAATAGTCGCTCCTTTGGACCATCTAAAAGGTCGCGCATATATTAGTCAATTCGACTATATATATACACTAATGTATGTATGTTGAAATTAATAAAGCTTTTGTCACGGGAAAACATGTTGTTGATTTAAAGTTTGATATCATGTGCTGCCAAATGATAAATGTTTGTATTTATTTGGAAGAATGGTTTATCAGGTTTCTATATATGTGGATCAAGTACTATTCTGTTTTGTGTATCTAACTCTAGTTGCTCTAAGTAGTTGACTACCCAGTTTTGCATATATTTCTCATACTGTATCATCACATGCAGGAATGGAGATACCAAACAAGTATGTAGGAACCAATTATCCATAAACCCATTCTAGCAAAAAGAACCCATAAGGCATAAGCTATTCCAACTAGGGGTGTTGAAAAAACTGCTAAAAAGGGTTTTAATTGAAATATAAAAACAATTTTTTTTTGTTCAAAAACACATTATTAAAGTGATACACAGTATAAAGAGTTGATATTTTTCATTTGTTATTTTTTAAAAATAAAAAATTAAAAAACATAATAACGAATAAATTTCTATAAAAACTCATAAGGGTAAACCCATAAACAGTAGGCCCCAACTCTAGTTGAGGACAAAGAAGTGGACCGGTTCAAATCAATAACAGGCCCAGATTTTGAAATGAAAGAAAGAAGAAACGGCCAAAAAAGAAGGAAGGGGAAATTAGGGCTTTTTAGCCAAAAGGTCGATTTTGGATCAAAATGGTCTTCTTTCAAACACAGTTAAAAATGATTTACAAAAAATGACCGTTTTCATAATTAGTATAAGAAAATATATTGATTTATTTTTTGAAAATTGATTTAGTTTTCAAAAATTTGATTTTTTTATTTAGTATATATATATATATATATCAAAATATATCGATTTAAAAAAAATTGATTTACTTTATCAAAAAAAAGAGATCAACTAAAAAAGGCCATTTATCAGAATAAAATTAAAAGAGGTCATTTATGAAACTGATGTAAAAATGGGTCATTTGTTAAATTGATCTTTAAAAAAGGTCATTTCTTATAAATACTGAGACCCTTTTCTAAGGCTCGTTTCAAGAATATGTCCCTTTTTTCATTAGTTTTTGTAAAATGATGATTGTTTAATAGATTAATTTTAATGTTTTATTAATATATTAGTGTATCAACTTCATATCAGTATATCAATTATTATGTGTTAGAATAACGACTTTATATTAAGTTTTTTATTTTATTTCATAAACTGATATAAATATGCAAAAGCGGAAACATTTTAGTATTTTTTTTTTAATGGATTCAACATTTTGCAAAACTTTATAACCAATTCGGTCACTTTTTAATGTGTTTGAAAAAGGTCAATTTCTTAATCTGAGTTCCCAATTCAGCAATTTGGCTAAGAAGACCGGTAGGAAAATCCAGTTAATGAAAGAGAGGGTGCAGCAAACCAAAACCCTCATGGCAGATTCAGTAATAAGTAGTGCTCCTTTGCGTACCTTCATTTTTATTTTCCCTTACATTTTCTTTTGCAATTAGAGCATTCAATAGTGCGTTTATCTGTTTTAAAATAAACCTCAAGAATATTATTTTGGATTTAAATCAGCTGTTACAGTATCATTCATAAATAAATAAAGTACAATATGAGTATTCTCAGAATAAGCCAGGCAGCAACAAGAACCACTGCCAATGGCTAAAAGGAGTTCTCCAATCTCCGACACTAAAACACCCTGACACCGCCATAACTGGCCCACTTGAAAGTGAAAACCATTAACCACGCTTAACACATCGCACTCCACTTGGATAATGCAGAGATTAATATCCAAACTATTCCCCACGAAAACCATGAAAACCATTTTTTAAAGGCAGTTTTGGTGCTCAACCCCAATGTACTAATATAAGACCTACGTATAAACTTAAGAGTTGTTAATTGTATGACCCCATTTCTATTATCGTATGCCCATAGAATAGCTCGTCTTAAACATTGATGAGAATCAGACTACTAGATGACAGCAATGTACGCCTACTTTTGCAATTAAGCGAAATAATTTTTTTCAAAAATTAAAACTTTCAACAATTGTTGACATAATGAGATTGTTGAAAGATAAGTACAACTTCAATCCCAGGGGCAACTGCTACATTTAAAGAGTAATCTTTTTTTTTTTTTTTAAAGTACTACTAGTAACGTGGAAAAGTTGCTCAGGGGAAATTATTAGGCCCTACAAGACGAGAAAAGATAACAAAGAAATTATGTAACTGAAAAAGGAGTACCAATGAAATATTATAACAATTAAGTGAGCTTTATATAGTTAAAAAGGGTACCTTATGCGTTTCTATATAATAGAACTTTCGATCCTTTTATCCAAAAAAAAAAAGGAAAAAAAAAAACTTTCGACCTGTTGTGGCAAATGTGAATCTTTTGCCCTCAAGGAACATTTAAACCATAAAAGGTTCTTCATTTTGTGAAATCTAAATGTTTCTTACTACAGCTGCAACTTTTGAGGTAAAAGTGATTAGATATAAAATTATGACTCCTACGTATGTGAATCAAAACCAAAACAAAGAAACACAAAATTATATACAAAAGTGTTCTCGTGGCAATCGTGAAATCTCGTACATTTGGCTGATCACTGCAAAATCCATTTGAGACCTAAATCCAGATGCAAGGTCTTAGGAAGAGCCAGAAAGCTAGTTGAACAAGGCATAAACAGCATTGTTACTTGATAACAATCTTCACCAGCCTGAATTATGGTTTATCTTGCCTGAAAGTAGTAGTATCCAGGCCAATGTTAGTCACAAAGGCCTTAAAAGCGCCTAAAATAGCAAAAATGCAACTACACTAGAGGCAGCAAGGGCCATAAAATAGCATATGAGGCAGACCTGTAGATGCAGCTCGACTTGGTTATCAGCTTAAGTACATCATGGTCTTATTCACCAGTGGTAGCGCTATCCCATCTTTTCTTGCTCCCAACACTTTCTGACTGTAAATTGTTTTAATACAACAAAAGAATTTGTGTTCTTTTGAGAGAATTTGTTGCTATGACGGAACTTAATTAATGAACAAAATATGCGAAGTAAGCAATAACCTAAGAGATTACAGATAAGATGCTGCAAACAAGGGACATAAAAATTTATACCCGTCAAAGAAACAATATACAATCCGTCAAAAAGAGAAATAATGCTGTTATCCCTATTGGCGATCATCGTCACTAATTTTTAAATAATCACTCACAAATGACGTAAAAATTTATACCCGTCAAAGAAACAATACAATCTGTCAAAAGAGAAACAATGCTGTTATCACGATTGGCGATCATCGTCACTAATTTTTAACCAATCACTCACAAGTTCACATGTTACCTCT
Organism: Parasponia andersonii; assembly: GCA_002914805.1. Lineage (NCBI taxonomy): Eukaryota > Viridiplantae > Streptophyta > Magnoliopsida > Rosales > Cannabaceae > Trema > Trema andersonii. The sequence goes on along the minus strand of JXTB01000156.1, from coordinate 527,353 downwards.
TAGACCTATGACACATATAGGGACCACTCAGTTAAATGACAATTTCCTAAACTAGACGGGATTAATACCATTATTGTCAGATAGTTACTTAATTCCTAAAGAAAAAACATAGATAGTTACTTAATTCCTAAAGAAAAAACATAGGCATGAAAGAAAAACTTCTAGGATTGGGAAACCACCTGAACGGAGAACAAGAAACAGGTAATTAAACAAGCAAAAGAAGAAAGCAATATAATTAATTTCTCACATATGAACAGATATTACTTTCAACAAGTCTAATAATGTGTAACACTAGTAGAATAAAACTATTAAGAAAAAAAGTATTATTTCGGATCACAATACAAAAGATGAAACAAAGGATTCCTTCTCTATTCTTTATGATTGCTTAAACTATAGTCACAGATTATGTGATCATGATCTTAGTGTGGGGCCCATTCCCAAGCCTCGAACCGTGAGAAGGGTCACGCGGATCGCACGTGATCCCGACATCGGCACGTGGGTCTTCCGAATTTAAGGCAGAATCCATCGCTGATCCCAAACGGTTCAATCGGTCAGACCTCGAGTCCATGACAGCTGGCGGTTTGAAGCTCCAAGGGTCTGCTGTCTGGGAACAGCGACCCTCGCCTCAACTGTCGTAGGGATTAGAAGCCCCAAGGATCTTCAGACCCCAAGGGTCTGCTGTCTGGGAACAGCGACCCTCGCCTCAACTGTCGTAGGGATCAGAAGCCCCAAGGGTCTTCAGTTGGATGCAATGGAAGACAGCCCCACGGCTCCGGACCCCGACAGGGCATTTAATGCGTTTCTGGGTAGGTGCGCGCGCAGGGACAAGCCATCCTGACAGAACGGCGATGTGCCCAAATCTCGCTCCTGACGGATTGAAACGATAGGAGGCGGCGGAAATCAGGCGGCGGTGGCACAGAAGAGGTCACAGAAATCCCGGCCCATGATGGTTTAAAAAGATCGGGGAGTGAAAGGTACTAAAATATATTTTATCTTACTTTTCAAAAGATGGAGAAGAACACTGTTGGTGATCAGAGGACTACATATATGAAAGCTAAGCATTCAAAGGAGGCAGCTTGCTTTTCTTTGGTACAAAAAAGAACACTTACAAAGAAAAAAGACAGTTTGAGAGCAGAAAAAAAAAAGGAAGAAAAAACGAAAAAGAGATAAGTTTATGAATTAATATATTTTTCTCCTTGCTACCAAAAACGCAAAGAAAAACCACTGACTTAAGCATCAGAGAGTCTTTGCAGGTAGCCACCCCCGCCTCTCCGATCCTGCTTGGAGTTCAGAGATTTGCGAGTTAGCAAGGGCACGTGAACAGTTGGAGGATCCAGCATCGGCAGTTCATGACACGTGGACGACTGGTGTGAAACCGCTCCAACA
>JXTB01000156.1:502898-519594 GCA_002914805.1 Parasponia andersonii | reverse complement strand
AAAACGTGCGAAGAGTGAACTGCTGCGCAAAGCCAAAACTTGCCAGCAGACCTCGAAATTGCTCGCACTCTGGGACTCACGTCGCCCGTCGACGATCCAAGAAAAAACATGCAAACAATGAGCTGGGGGCATACGACCAGCGAATGAGCGTCGAGACCCCGAAGAAACATTTTAGGCTAAAGGCGAAGTCAGAATCCACCCGTTGGAAGTGGACTTTCCCTAAAGAATGTTTTGTCCACGCTACAAGTTAAAGGGAAATATGCGTTGGACAAACAGATTTATCTTTGCAAGATCAAGACGTGAACAGGGCTGGAATCTACCCGTTGGAGGTAATCCAGAGATAGTCGAAGAAAAAAGACATCAAAAATCGAAGTTAAAAGCCTATGTATTATGTCGTCAAAGTACAAAATGCGTGAGCAACGACAGCAAAAACACTAAAGAGCCCTATTGGCGAGGCGCAGGCTTGGAGCGGACCCTCAGAGAGATGTCACTATGATAGTGTCCGGTTCGTTCTCGATAAGAGCCAAGCCCTGGCCTCTTCCTCTGCAATGACGGATCTAGGCAATGGTCGACTAAACCCTGGAGTTGGCTCCGAGCACGGTCCCATTTGGGGTCGGTGAAATCTAGCCACACGCGGGGATCAAACTCTGCCAAAACAAATTACAGCGAAGGTTACGGTGCAGTAAAACAGGGCAAGCCAGAGCCTTCCCCCCCACGTCCGAAGACGTTCCGAGTAACCGCGGCCGCATGAAAACGCGCTAACAACCCGAAACCGTGCCTTCGTGGTCAGTTCAGCCATAACACAGACCTCCTGGAGGAAACGAGAGATATGGCATTGATCCACCTAGCTGCATACCACCAGCGGGCGAGGTCTTACTACGCTAAAAAGGTTAATCCCCGACGATTCAGTGCTGGGGATTGGGTCCTAAAGGCCAGGACCGGGAAGGCCTCAAAGCTAGACTCCAATTGGGTCGGACCCTATGAGGTAATCAAAGCGCTCGACAACGGCGCATATATCCTAAAGGAGCTCAAAACGGGAAAAAACATTCCGAACACGTGGAACGCTCAGCACTTGAAAAAATACTACGCGTAAGACACACAAGGGCAATGTAAGACCGTGTGAGTACTTGTATAATCGAAAAGTTTAAATCCAGGATATGTTAAGTTCCTGTTTAATTCTTGAACTCGCTAACCGTGTGAATATTTGCTGAAATGGGGGCAGTTGTAGGGCCCATTCCCAAGCCTCGAACCGTGAGAAGGGTCACGCGGATCGCACGTGATCCCGACATCGGCATGTGGGTCTTTCGAATTTAAGGCAGAATCCATCGCTGATCCCAAACGGTTCAATCGGTCAGACCTCGAGTCCATGATAGCTGGCGGTTTGAAGCCCCAAGGGTCTGCTATCTGGGAACAGCGACCCTCGCCTCAACTGTCGTAGGGATCAGAAGCCCCAAGGATCTTCAGACCCCAAGGGTCTGCTGTCTGGGAACAGCGACCCTCGCCTCAACTGTCGTAGGGATCAGAAGCCCCAAGGGTCTTCAGTTGGATGCAATGGAAAATAGCCCCACGGCTCCGGACCCCGACAGGGCATTTAATGCGTTTCTGGGTAGGTGCGCGCGCAGGGACAAGCCATCCTGACAGAACGGCGATGTGCCCAAATCTCGCTCCTGACGGATTGAAACGATAGGAGGCGGCGGAAATCAGGCGGCGGTGGCACAGAAGAGGTCACAGAAATCCCGGCCCATGATGGTTTAAAAAGATCTGGGAGTGAAAGGTACTAAAATATATTTTATCTTACTTTTCAAAAGATGGAGAAGAACACTGTTGGTGATCAGAGGACTACATATATGAAAGCTACGCATTCAAAGGAGGCAGGTTGCTTTCTTTGGTACAAAAAGAACACTTACAAAGAAAAAAAACAGTCTGAGAGCAGAAGAAAAAAAAGAAGAAAACACGAAAAAGAGATAAGTTTATGAATTAATATATTTTTCTCCTTGCTACCAAAAACGCAAAGAAAAACCACTGACTTAAGCATCGGAGAGTCTTTGCAGGTAGCCACCCCCGCCTCTCCGATCCTGCTTGGAGTTCAGAGATTTGCGAATTAGCAAGGGCACGTGAACAGTTGGAGGATCCAGCATCAGCAGTTCATGACACGTGGACGACTGGTGTGAAACCGCTCCAACAGCGGCTAATGTTGATAATCCTCGCGTCAGCACATTGCAATTAATTGTGGTTTACTTGTTGGTAGGAATTTGTTCGATGATAGCTTTACTTTTCAGATGCTTTTCTGTAGTTTACTTGAGTATTGAATCCTCAAAATCTCTATTGTCCCAACTTCTAAATTCCCTTTTTCGCTCACCCATGTCCTTTTACGACTCTACACCTTTGGGAAGGATACTTAGTCAGGTACGCATTTAGTACAATAGTTTCAGTTTCAAATAGAAGATTGCTTCGTGAAACTAATACTTCTATGTATCTTTGTCCTCTGTAGGTTTCATCTGATCTGAGTATAGTGGATCTAGATATAGCATTTGGCTTATTCTTTGCTGCTGGAGCCTCTATGAATGTTGTTGCTAATCTTGGAGTACTAGCTGTTATAACTTGGCAAGTCTTGTCTGTCTCAGTGCCAACTATTTATCTGGCGTTTCGATTACAGGTAATAATGCTATAAATAGTTTTCTTGTGATTTACTTTGTAGTTCTTAGTTTCTTACAAGAGGGAAGAGTCATTCATCAGACTTGGCTAATCACATCTTTCATGTCTACTTCTAAGGTAGAATATATATTTTTTTTTTTGAGAAATATCTTTTGCTGATTTTCTTATTCTAATGAACAAAACTCTTAATGAATAGAGATATTATTTCTCACTACAAAGGAATTAATGCGGATTAATGGCACAACCAAGTCCTTGATAGCGAACCATCTTGCCGAGTCTGTGGCTGGAGCCACAACAATTAGAGCCTTTGGAGAAGAAGAACGTTTTTTCATGAAGAATCTAGAACTTATTGACACAAACGCTAGCCCATTCTTTCACATTTTTGCAGCAAATGAATGGCTAATCCAACGGTTAGAAACACTAAGTGCGACAGTTCTTGCTTCTGCAGCATTCTGTATGGTTCTCCTTCCACCTGAAACCTTTGGCTCAGGTGAGTATTTGACAACTTTGCTTTTAGTGCTTCTTTTACCATTTTCTAGCAACTTAAACTAATACAAAAATAACCCTGCAAGTATATGGAGAAAATAGACTAATGCATCTGAAAAAACTTCTTGTGTTACGGCAGGATTTATTGGAATGGCACTTTCTTATGGCCTCTCCTTGAACAATTCTCTTGTAAACTCTATTCAAAAGCAATGCATTCTAACAAATTACATCGTTTCAGTAGAAAGGATAAGCCAATACATGTACATTCCTAGTGAGGCACCTGAAGTGATCGAAGAAAATCGTCCCCCAGCCAATTGGCCTATTGCGGGTAAAGTAGAGATACGAGACTTGCAGGTAAAATATTCTTTAATTTACTACCAAATTTTCAATCTTTGATCCATTTATAAGAGTAACATTCAGAAAAGATGCTAGTGTGCCGATAAAATAAACTTGGAAAAACAGGTCAGATACAGAGCCAACTCGCCGCTTGTTCTTCGTGGGATTAGTTGCACATTTATTGAAGGACACAAGATTGGTATAGTTGGTAGAACTGGCAGTGGTAAGACTACTTTAATCGGAGCATTATTTCGTCTAGTGGAACCATCCGGAGGGAAGATAATAGTTGATGGCATCGACATATCCACAATCGGACTTCATGATCTAAGGTCACGATTTGGAGTAATACCACAGGATCCTACTCTTTTTAATGGGACTGTTAGATACAATTTGGACCCCTTCTCTCTACATGCTGACCCTGAAACATGGGAGGTAACTATACTTTGTATTTCACTTAGTTGAAAGGGTTTTGACTAAAGAAGTGTTGCTAATCGGAAAGGCTTCTCTTTTAAACTTTTTTTAAGGTTCTTGGAAAGTGTCAACTTAGAGAAGCTATTCAAGAGAAAGAGGAGGGTTTGGACGCTTTAGGTAATGATAACATTCTGATATACAAGTAGATGACAACATATAATTTTGTGTTGATCACCAATATTATGTCTTGCTCTGTTGTTCAGTTGTGGATGATGGATCAAACTGGAGTATGGGACAAAGACAATTGTTTTGTCTGGGGCGAGCTCTCTTAAGGAGAAGTCAGATATTGGTGCTTGATGAAGCAACTGCATCTATAGACAACGCAACCGATACGATTCTGCAAAAGACCATTAGAACTGAGTTTGCACATTGTACTGTAATCACAGTAGCTCACCGGATACCGACTGTGATGGATTGCACAATGGTCCTTGCCATGAGCGATGGTAATTTTCATTGCCGTGATAAATTCTCTACAACTAAAGTTCATTGCTCATTTTGGGCAACTTTTCTTTTTTCCGATTTCAGGACAAATAGTGGAGTATGATGAACCAATGAAGTTGATGAAGAAGGAAGGCTCACTATTTGGGAAGCTGGTCATGGAATACTGGTCTCATTTGCAATCTGCTAAATCACAATATTGACATTAACATTATCAACTTTCTTCCTTATATAGCCTCTAAAATTCCTGACCTTGGTACTAAATATTGGAGCCGGAGCAGTAAGTAGGATCAGACACACAATTACAATAACATTGCTCATCAAGCAAGGAGGACAGTGAAGAGCTTGATTTAAAGATGATACATTGGAGGACCAAAACTAAAAACAAAACCAGAAAGTGCTGCAAACTTCTTTTTTTTTTGAGGGGCTGGAAAAAAGGGCTGCAAAGTTGAATGAATACTTATTCAAGAGCTGCATTCTTTGGCTCTAGATTTGAATCATTTGTATCTGTGAGTACTTTTATCCGTAATTCAATACAAAATTTTTTTTTGGGGTAATGATTCAATACATAAATTTGTATTGCATTATTAATGACCAACCGAAAATGGTAAGATGATATCTTGACCAGTTACATCTGACTGGTAGAAACATTATCAATTCCAATTTGAAACAGAGTTGGCATTTCAAAAGCAGTATATTCACACCATGCAACTCATTCCAAAGGAAAAATGTTAGTAAGTCAGAACCTTACAGAAGCGAGTGGGGAAAAAAAAAAAAAAAAACAAAGAAGGAGAGTTCATGTTATAACTCATATTAAGCCTTATTATATAAAAAAAATAGTTCTATCCTATATAAATAGACTAGTTCAATTAGTTCAAGATCTAAGAATGTGTGTATTAGAGAGAATTAAGAGTTTAAATCTTAATAATGTGTACAATTTTATTTTAAATTTATAATAAATAACGATTCTTAATTAAACTCCACACTTTAAACAAAAAAGAAACTCTATCTCATATGAGACAGCGAACCCTTATGTCATACTTAGACATGAGAACTAAAATGTATGTCCAATCTTTATTTTCTGGGGAAACTCAACGTCTTCATATTTCAACACAATCTCCTCTATCGGTTTACAAAGATTTTAAGCTGATGCAGTGCTAGGGAACCAATTAGATTAGTAGACAAATCTTCCAATCACATTATATCATAACAACTCAATTAGTGTCCCCCATAGTCCACTTCTTGTCCCCATAGTCCACTTCTTGTCCCCTCTAACACCCAAAAAAAAAAAAAAAACAGCTGGTTTCTTTGGGGGAAAATAAACACACATTTAAAACTTACACAAACAGTTTGGTTTCTTTACAAAAATCCTTCCTTGAACCGACACATTTTTTGAATATCTAAGGTATATCTAATATAGTGTAATTGATCATGAAGTATTTCAAAAGAAAATAGTACTTTTATGAAAGGAAAAAGGTTATAAAAATAAGTATTTCAAAAGAAAATAGTACTTTTATGAAAGCAAAAAAAGGTTATAAAAATAAGTAAACATTTAAATTACGGGATGAACAAAATTTAAATAGAAGATTTTATTTACCATACTTTAAAAATTCAATTTTATTAACTCTTTAATATTTTTGCCTAAGGGCTCCAGTTCTCTTGGCTATATTTGGTAGAAGGGAAACAATATATAAAAGAAGAAGAAAATAAGATAAAAAGAAAATATATAGAATGGAAAGAAAAATATATTTTTTTAATAATTATTCGGTAGAGAGAAAAAAAAATCTTAATTTATGTTAAAATGATTATTTTATTATTATTATTATTATATTATTATTATTATTATATAATTAGTGCATGAAGATATTTTAATAAATTCAATCCAACTTATTTTTTTCTCTCAGCTTTCCATTTTTGAGTGGAATTTTTTTTTAACCCACTGTTATTTTTCTTTCTCATTTTCCATTTTATCAAGCAACCTCTTGTTGCCTATTCTCGTGTATGTCGTGTCCATTCATTTGTCATTGATAACAAAATTCTAATTTAGATGGCTCATAGTTTGATGTTATCGAGAATTATGAGTAAATTATTTGCTTTGAATATTGTTGAAACAAGGTGACGATGAGTCAAAGAATCATCGTGTATTGACATTGTGTCTAAATTATCAAATTATATTTTAGTATAACGGGAAGATTTTTTTAAGTGTTTTCGTTTGTCGTTCTCCACATTTTTTTTTCCTCAAATGTTATAACGAGACAAAATTTTATATATCTCTTTTGGCTGGAAAACCATAATTGTAATTAAAACTACCAGGAAATGTCATTGAACGGATTTTCCTGTCAATTAGCTAGTTTGACTTGGATGTTCTTTCGTCTATATCTAAGCTTCATTAAAGAAGTAAAATAAAATTCCACAACATACGGTGAACTGTACTTTTTGGTGTATGACCTTTTACTATTTCAGCCGGTGGTTTAAATAAAGCACTTCTAATATAAATGTATATAGTTTGTTAATTTAGTAAATATTTTTTTTATTTTAGGTATTTTTTTAGCTATTGATTATTATCTCAAAGTGATTTAACAGCTATAATGAAATACATGAAAAAATTTATATTATTAATATTTTTTTCTCTTATTTTTTAATATAAAAAATATATACGATAAATTTTCATTAGTCAAAATAATACCTATACATAAGTGAAAAAAAAAATAACTACTGAATTGGTACCTATATGTGTAAAATCCAATTTTTTTAAAAGGGTAATTAAGTAATTTTGCTTTGAGGGCAATTTGGTAATTTTGTATTTTAGATAAATTAAATAAAAATATGAAATAAATTTGGTTTTGAATCTAGACAAGATAAGGTCTAGGTACATTTGAGGTCAAAATGTAATTTCAGAAACTTATTTTTCGGTCGAATCGGATTGTGCCACGTGTCCCAGTGCTATAGTTGTTGAAAAATTGCATAAAACCCCTCCATTTTCTTCTTCTTCTCCACTAAAACCCCTCAAACAGCCCCCCACGGGAACTGTTTCTCTGAGCCGCAACCGTCCGCCGCCGTGACAGACGCGCCCACCCGCCGTGACCAGAAGACGCCGACGAACCAGTGCCGGGTGTTACCGCCGTGAACCGCCGCCTGTCGCTGGAGAAATCTCGGCTTGAAATCAGCGCCGCCGTGACGGAAAAACGTCCGCCGAGCCGCCGTCCGACGTCAGATCACCGCGCCACTGCCACCGTTGGAATCGTCTCGACGCCAGCTTTCATTTCCGACCGGTCTCGTCTTTCAACTCAGCTCCGGTAAGAAGTTGGCTACTGTAGTAATATTTTAATATTTAAATTTTGTGGTATTTTCGTATTTATTTCGGAATTGAGGTATTTTTAACGAAAAAATTATACCACGTGATAGAGGAGTTTGAATCATGAAATTCCATGATTTTTAAGTGTAAAACCGATAACCGGAAGGTCGTTAATTATCGGGATGAAAATATGGTATTTTCCTAAATATTTTCAAAATGTGGTATTTTTGTAATTTTTGGATTTCGAGCCCATTTAGTGTTCGGGACCTCGAAACTGAGTTTTGACTTCGAATTTGGACTCAGTGAGGTCGGGACATGAAGTTTGATATAAAATACTACTATTTTCCAAGGTGGCACGAAAATCGAGAAATTAGCCTAGGAATTGCACCGTTTTGCGTGCCACGAACCGGTTTCGTACCGCGGCTCGATTTTGACAAAATTTATATCTAAACCAACGTTTTTGGATGTTCTGAATTCAGTAGTGATCTCCGTTTCACAATCCGAGACACCGTTTGAAAAGTCAATTTTCAAGTGAACGTGACGGAACTCGAATATCTTGTCCGAACAACCCGGTGACCAATTGAGGATATTTCGAACGTCGTTAGCCCATCGTAACTAATATTTCGAGGTAGGGGATTCAATTTCCTTGTTTTATATTATTTTCATTGAAATTGGAATTTATTATGAAAAATGAAATTTTGTGATTTTATTAAATTAAATTATTTGAATAGTTATTTTGATGAACTATGAATTTGTGAAATATCGTAGACCGCTCTAGATGTTTTTAAATATGATTTTGTACAAGTTTTTATACTTAGAATTTGGTAAAACCATGGAGATTGTACTTTTGGATTTTAAAGTACAAAATGAGTTTTAGTTAAAAATCAGAGCGTGTCCAAGGTGTTAAATTACTGCATGGACTGTTTTGAGATTATATATATTGCACATGTCATATGATCATGCATGAGAGTCGTCTTAGGCATCACGGTATTGTAGTAGGCGGACTAGTACACCCGCCTTCGGTGAGAGCCTGTAAACCCGCGCGGGGTTTGTTTTCTGATTATCTCTATTCGGTAGGCGTAGGCATTCGGTGCCCCTCCGGTTCGGTAGGATTTGACACATGGGTGTCTCTCCGGTTTTCAGAGATAGATGTCAGGCAGAGAGCACTTAATACATGTAGTATAAGTTGCTCTAGTTGTGATGAGAGGATGAGAACTCTTGTGATGTGTTGATTTATGGGATGTGCATTATGATTATTTTAATTGGGATTTTTATATGTTTTGATTTGGATATTTGGTTTTGGTTTTAGCATGGATTTCCTTAAACGGTTTAAATCCTTGATATTTATGGAAATGCTTTCCAAAATTATTAACTATGCAGATGTTTTAGAGATTCATAAAATATTTTCCCAAAAAAGGAAAATTGGGTAATCTACTGGGCAATTTGTGCTCACCCCCCCTTCTTTCTCCATAGGTGGTGTCCAGTGTGACATCGACGGTCAACATGCGGAATAAGAAGTTAACATTTATTTATATTTGAGACTTGGTAATGCTAGGAGTGTGAATACAAGACTCATGACTAAGTCTTGTTAAGTTTATGGATATTACTAGCATTCTTGTTAAGTTAATTACTTTGAAAATGTCTGTAACTTATTATGCCATAACTATCTTGATGGTGAGGTATAAATGGTGATGTATTAGTTTATTTTAAAAATTGGTTTTCCTTATAATTTTCCATTCTGTATTTATTGGTTACTATGAACTGTGGAATAGGTCCACTGGTAAAAAAAAAAAAAAAAAAAAATTCCTTAAATTTTCTTTTCTGTCGTTACCCCGGGTTTTGGGTTGTGACAATATGTATTTATATCTTTAGTGTGAGATATTGTTTTTCTCTTGCAAGACTATAGAGATTTGTTATAATGAACGTTAACATACATATGTCTGTCTTTGGTGGTCATTTGATCTAGTTAAAAAATGGCATAAGGGTCCAAATTAATTATACTAAAAGTCACATATAGCATTTAATGCTACGTACTAAAAAATGAAAGAACTTCCCCCGTGTAAAAACAAAAATACAACAAAACACAAAGCAACACCAGAAATTGGAACTGAGGAAGGTGAATAATGACGACACCTGGACTACGGTGGTGTTTTGGTTAGGTGAACGAGCTTCGAAATGGAATTGTTATTTCTAAAGAAAACCTATTCAAGTATTTGGCTTAATCTTGACGAGAGTAAAGCTCATTTTGGCAATTATAATTCGGCTACATAATTAAAAAAATTTTCTAAACTAAATGAGTTGAAAAGATATTTTATTCTAGTCCACAATTCAGGCGTCCTAAATTAGCCTCACTTAAATGAGTTATATCAAGTTATAATTATGTCATATGAATGAGTGATTATATATGATTTTGTATCAAAATATTCTATTTATATAGGTGTATACATAAATATAAATAGCTAACTAATAACAAGTTTCTCTTCCTTGTATTGTGTTTTGTACTATGGAAAGGTAAAAGAACAAGTTTTGTATTTTAAGAAGTTAATGGCCAAAATCATGAAAAATGTTAAACAATCACAATTATATATTTGTCGCTTATTATAAACTAAAAATGAGAATCTAATTAATAAAAAAGAAAGGCTGCCTCTCAAGCACAATCCTACAAAGAAAGAAATCTCAATGAATTGTATAATATCCAATGTATTCTTATGTTGTATTATTAATCAGATAATGCTACTTCACACTCATATACTACGTATAAATATCTAATTTTTATAATTTTTACCATAATTTATATTAAAAAAAAAGAACAAAAATGATATGTCTGTCTTTAAAATTTTTTATTTTTTTTAAAAGAATGTTCTAATGCAAAAAATATATAAATAAATAAATGAATCAATTTTTGTGCCAAATTAACTTTTTGTACCAATTTTCTAGTAATAAGGGTATTTTATCTGTATAATGTTAATTTCATTCTATTTTATAATAAACCAAATATAGTAATCTTCACTCAGACACTGATTCTAATATGTTAACAAAATAACTCAATCAATTTTTTTTTTCATTCCATTTCTACTCTCATTCCATTCATATTACTATTCCCATTCATTTTCTATTTTGGTTTAGCAACCAAAAGCCTCCATTTCTACTCTCATTCCATTCATATTACTATTCCCATTCATTTTCTATTTTGGTTTAGCAACCAAAAGCCGCCTAAGGGTCTATGACCATGATCTTTTCTTAAGTAAATCAATCAAATATTGGTAATTAGTTAAAGTGTAACCTCAAGATGAATGTCACTTTTTTGGTTTTTTTCTTTTAAATTCTTCTGTTCATACTAGTGTATAACATTACATTACTTTTCATAGTTCATGATTCAAGAATTTTATTCATATAGATGAAAATTCAACTACATAACATTTCTGTTTCCGGTTGAAATTTCTGAGGATTTGAGCTTTAGTAAGGAATTAGCTTCTTACTCTCCTGATGGACTACGTTAGCAAATTCAGGTATGTATGGCATTCAAATTAGCGAGCTTTAAGTTTCTATATGTACTTAGTTCTCCTTCACACGTTTTTCGTTTGACCTTTCGTGGACTAGATATACTGATTGCTGTCCCAAATGTCTACGAGTTTTCGAATTTTGGCTCCTATGTTATCCTTTGTTCCTTTACTCGTTTTGCTATGTTATTTGTTCAATAATTCTACTTTGATCTCTCTGTTCTTTCAAGAACAAACATCAATTTTTGTTTTTACTCTTTGGTTTAAAGAGCCTCCAATTCATCCCACAAAGAGAGTGAGAACTTCACAAGTAGACTAATTTGTCTGAAAGTGAGGTCTTTGCTCATCTCAACTATTTACAAAAAGCGTTGATTCACTCTGGCAGTGAGGTTATGAAATTATGTTACTCCTGATGCCTATAAGAATAGGGAATTCCCATTTTCATTCCATCAAACTTTGGACAACTAGCCTCCAACTCTTCTTTGAAGAGTCTTTGAAGAGGAAGAACGCTTCTTTGCGAAGAATCTAGAACTCATTGGCATAAACGCTAGCCCATTTTTTCTCAATTTTGCAGCAAATGAATGGTCAGTCCAACGTCTAGGAACACTCAGTGCAACAGTTCTTGCTTCTGCAGCATTATGCATGGTTCTTCTTCCACCAGAAACTTTTAGCTCCGGTATTAACATATAAACTTTGTTTACTGTCCCTTTTACTATCCTGTGGAACTAAAAATAGAAATCATTTTGGATATATTTGGAGAAAAATGGACATGGAGTAACGTGAAAAGTAATTGTGTTACTGTAGGAGTTATTGGGATGGCACTCTCTTACGGCCTCTCGCTGAACATGTCCCTTGTATTTTCTATTCAAAGCCAATGCACTCTCACAAATTACATGATTTCAGTAGAAAGACTAAACCAACACATGTACATACCCAGTGAAGCACCCGAAGTGTCCATTGAAGAAAATCGTCCACCACCAAATTGGCCTATTGTGGGTAAAGTAGAGATACATGATTTGCAGGTAAAATATTCTTTGATTTAATGCCAATATTACAATCTTTTGCCCATTTAAATTATAAAACCACTATTTAAAAGAACAATTAGTATTAGAAAGCAAGATCGCTAATGTGCTCTTAATATCTGTTTCGAAGAACAGATTAGATATAGAGCAAACTCCCCACTTGTTCTTCGTGGGATCAATTGCACATTTGCAGGAGGGCACAAGATTGGTATAGTTGGTCCGACTGGCAGTGGGAAAACAACTTTGATCGGAGCTTTATTTCGTCTGTTAGAGCCAACTGGAGGGAAGATTATAGATGGCATTGATATCTCAACAATTGGACTGCATGATTTGAGGTCACGTTTTGGAGTGATACCCCAAGATCCTACTCTTTTCAATGGGACTGGACTGTAAGATACAATCTGGACCCTTTATCTCAAACATTCTGATGATGAAATATCGGAGGTAATTATAGTTTGTTATTTCACTAGTTGAAGAAGGCTTTCACAGAAGGGTTGATATCTTTTTTTGATTTTCAAGGTTCTGGGAAAGTGTCACCTTAGAGAATCTATTCAGGAGAAAGAAAAGGGTTTGGACTCGTTAGGTATTAACAACTGATATATTGGTAAGTGGCAACAAATTCTTGCTTTCGATCACCACTAAGAAGAGTCTTTCGCTGTTGTGTTTCAGTCGTTGACGATGGATCAAACTGGAGTATGGGACAGAGGCAATTGTTCTGTTTGGGCAGAAAATGGATAATCAATACATTTGAACACCATATTTGCAAGGTGTTGTGCGGTCTAAAATCCTAAGGTCGCATAAGAATTATATGCGACCTCTTCCGCGAAGGATATATGCGACCTCCTTCGTGATGCTTATATACGACCTCTTCCGCAGGTTTTTGTGCGACCTTCTCCATGCAGTTTTCCTTAACAAACAGGAAACCTATAAAAAAAGGGAAACACGCAAATACAATAAAGGAAACCTACAAGAAGAGGGAAACAAGTAAATGCTGTGGAAGAAACTTACAAGGAAAGGGAAACTGAAGACTCCTATTTGCGATTAACTAGTTATCCTTTTTGAGTAGTTATCCAATTATATTGTTACTTAATTCATGTTACCCAATTGTATAGTTACCCGTTTATACAATTAGGATCCTAGAGACATAAGGAACCTAGGGACATAAGGTCACTATGATCTATATAAAGGGGACTCTATGTTCCGAGGAAAGCACATCAAGCTCTACACAACAACGATAGCATAATCAAGTTCTGAGCAGAAACAAGTTACAGAGAATAGAAGTCAGAGCATATACACACTTAGAGTATTCCAAACTTTGGGTAGTCTAAGTCTATAACAAATAGCTTTTCAGTATTGTAACCTTGAGTATTCATCATTATAGTGAGAAAGCAGTGGACGTAGGCTCATCTTTTTTGGGGCTGAACCACTATAAATTCCTCTCTCCTTATTTGCTTTGATTTACTACTTCAATTCACATAAGCCACATCTCTTAATTACTTATAAATTTATTGTTGATAAAACCTCCATCAACAATTGGCGCTAGAATGAGGGCTATTCCGGCAGAAATATTTGTCAAATTCCACCTTTTAGATAATGGCAAATACCAGAAACACTACCAGAGCCGCCGGGACTAGCCAAAATCAACCTCAGAGTACTGCTGCTACACAGGCAGACCCCGCTCCAGAACAGCCTACTATGACGATAACAGAGGACCTATCTCGAAGACAGGATCGCATGGAGGAAACGCTCGTGAATCTTCAGCAAGTCACTAACCAGATCAACGACACTCTGCGACGACTTGCTGAAGGGCAGATGGTGACTCCACCACAACATGAACGTCCCAAAGAACGTCCTGCTCAATTACCTGCGAAGGGAATACAGATTCTTGAGACGAGAAGACGCGACCAGCCAAGAACTCAACAGGAGCGTCATGAAGAACGCACCTCCAAAGGAAAAGGCAAGGTCGCAGACTTGCCTCTAGAGTCTCGTACGGAGAGTTCGAGTACGAACCGTGGTCGTACACAACCTTCTCGTAAATCCAACAACAACCAGGATCGCTTGAGCAGCGAACAAGGACGATCCTCGAGAAGTGTCTTCGAAAGAATCAGCAGGGAGTCAGGACAAGATCCTGCTGACCTAAGGCAGTACTTGGAGCGACGACGTGATCATGATCGATCTGTATCGCATCATAACGACCATAGCCGGTCTCGTCGCACTATGCCATTGGATTCCTCTCATAGGACGCATGAGACCTTACCATACCAGCCCGCTGCGAAACAAGATAACGAACGAAGGTCGCTCATGCCACCAGCAAGGAATGATGCTTTCCCTCTAAACGTCGATGTTCACAATTTACGGATCGTATTAGATGCACTTGCTGGCTGGGACGACGAGCTTGCTGATGGGTATCGCCAGTCGCCATTTAGCGAGGAAGTTCGAGCTGCTGCCCTTCCCACCGGATTCAGACTTCCCACCATCAATACTTTTGATGGAAAGACTGATCCACAGGATCACATGGATCACTTCAGCGACCTGATGGAGCTTCATCGGGTTAGTGATCATGCTCGCTGTAGATGTTTCGCTGTAACCCTCTCCGGTGCGGCAAAGAAGTGGTTTCGAAGACTCAAACCCGGTTCGATTTCATCCTGGCAACAACTGCAGACAGTGTTCTTAAGGCAATTTCAGGCCGTAAAGAACTTCACTGTTCCGCTTGTCAGTTTATCTGCAATCCGACAAGGTCCAGAGGAGACTCTACGGTCTTATCTCAATCGATTTACTACAGAGTTAGCAAAGGTCAACAACCCCCCTGAAAGAGGAGTTCTTACTCTTATGATGGCAGGGGTGCGACCAGAAACAAAGCTCTGGGAGGAATTGCTTGAGAGAGAATGTAGAACTCTCGAAGATTTCTACCGAAGAGTTGGTCGATATCTAAGGTTAGAGTCTTCCCGTGAGAACCTTCAAAAGACCAAAAAAGGAGGAAAGACAGATACGGCAAAGGTTGCGGTCGTCACCGACAATAGCGGCAGTAAGAAGAACAAGAGGAATAGTGAACAGGCCAATGAGAACCAGCCTAGGCCTAAAAGGTAGGAGACTTCAAAGGCTCCCATGAGGTTCACCAACCACACCGAGTTAAACGCTCCCATAGATCATATCTATGCGGTCACAAACCAACAGGAGCGATACCGTCAACCGGGGCCGATGAAGCGAGACAGGGCAAAGCGCGACCCCAACAAGTTCTGTCGGTATCATAATAATATTGGACATGATACTAATGATTGCTTCGCCCTGAAGGATGAAATCGAGAGGCTAATTAGAGAGGGACAGTTGCGGCAATATACCAAACAGAGTGAGGGAAGGCGAGAAGAAGACCAACAGCGACCTCCAGAAATCCACCGTGAGGTGCGAACTATTTTCAGAGGGCCGCATGTTAGAGGAGATTCCAAGCGGGCACAGGATAGATACGCACGAGAAGCTCGACAGCAGCCGTTGACCAACGTTATGCACCTTGACCAGTGACCACGCAAGCTTCAGCGAGTGCCGGAAATGGATATTACCTTTACAGAGCAAGATGCAAGGGAAGTCCATTATCCGCATAACGACGCGCTGGTCATAAAAATCAACTGTGGAAGCACACAGTTGTGGCGAGTGTTGGTCGACAACGGAAGTGCTGTAGACATCCTGTACTTCGACGCCTTCAAGAAGATGGGATTAAATGAGAGCGATCTGAAGCCTGCTGCCACTTCGCTCTATGGTTTTACTGGAGACAGCCTGATGCCTATGGGCATGATCGAACTGATGGTCAGTGTTGGGACCTTTCCGAGGGTTTCAACAATAATGACCCAGTTTTTGGTAGTAGATTGCCCATCTGCCTTTAATGCTGTCCTGGGAAGACCAACATTAAGGGAACTGCGAGCCGTCACCTCGATCTATCATCTAACGATGAAGTTCCCGACCCAACATGGTGTAGGCGAGATGCGAGGAAACCAGTATGATGCGAGGACTTGCTACAACAACTCGCTGAAGCTCGCAGCAAAAGATGCGATGTCCCGCACAATGATGGTTCACCTGCCAGAGGCTGCGGATGAAGCGTCAATCGTGGCAGCGGATGAAGCGTCAGTCCAAGCGTCAGTCGTTGTAGCAGATGAAGCGTCAGTCGAAGCGTCAGTCGTTGCAGCCGATAAAGCGTCAGTCGTGGCAGCGGATGAAGCGTCAGTCGTTGTAGCAGATGAAGCATCAATTGTGATCGCAGATAAAGCGTCAATCGAAACGATCAGTGAAGACTTCGATCCTCGAGAAATCGACGAAGTCAGAACTGGACCCGTGGAAGACCTGGAAGAAATATCATTCGATTTGACTTCCAGGACTTTGAAGATTGGAACAGAGGTCCGCGGACATATGCGAGCTTAATTGATCGCTTTTCTGGGGGCTAATCTGGATGTCTTTGCATGACAGCATTCGGATATGGTGGGGATTGATTCAAGGATTATATCCCA
>JXTB01000156.1:476222-502604 GCA_002914805.1 Parasponia andersonii | reverse complement strand
GCATTTGGAGTAGGATCTGGAAAATTTCTGGGATTTATGGTCAACCAGCGAGGGATCGAAGCGAATCCTCAGAAAATACAAGCGTTGATTGATATGCAGTCTCCTCGTAAACCCAAAGATGTTCAAAGTCTAGCAGGAAGAGTAGCTGCTCTTAGTCGGTTTGTATCCAGATCAACCGACAAATGCCAACCTTTCTTTGAGGTGTTGAAGGGATCGAAAAAGTTTGAGTGGACGGAGAGGTGCGAGCAGGCGTTCCAAGAGTTGAAAAAACACTTGGGTTCCCCTCCACTCTTATCAAAACCAAATCCGGGAGAAGAACTATACATATATCTTACTGTCTCTAAGTATGCGACGAGTGCCGCATTGATTCGCGAGGAGTCAAGAATTCAGCGACCTGTGTATTATGTGAGTAAGAGATTGCTCGACGCTGAAACCAGGTACCCGGAGATGGAAAAATTAGCACTGGTACTCGTCGTCGCGTCAAGAAAGCTTCGACCTTATTTCCATGCTCATTCCATTCAAGTTTTCACGAACTTCCCGTTGATACAGGTCTTACAGAAACCTGAGACGTCAGGGCGGCTACTTAAGTGGGCTGTTGAATTGAGTCAATTTGACATCAATTTTCAACCTCGCACTGCAATAAAGGGGCAAGCCCTCGCAGATTTCATTGCAGAATTTACATACGATGTCAATCTTCCCACGGAAGCACTCAAGAAGCCTGCTTCAGATATGTCAAAATTGTGGAAGCTTTATGTGGACGGGTCATCGAATGAAAATGGAGCAGGTGCGGGCATAGTTTTAATCAGTCCCGAAGGGCATAATATTCATTATGTTCTTCGCTTCAAATTCCCAGCTTCGAATAATGAAGCAGAATACGAAGCACTGATAGCTGGCCTAAAGCTCGCACAGGAAATGAAGGTCGAAGTAATCGAAGTGTATAGCGATTCCCAGCTGGTCGTCTGTCAGGTTAAGGGAGATTATCATGCGAGAGGAGAGAGAATGATGGCTTATTTGAAGAAGGTACAGCAATTATTCTTAACGTTCGGCACGTATGACATACAGCTTCTTCCTCGTATTAAAAACACCCGGGCAGATGCACTCGCTAAGCTCGCTTCAACAAAGGATGCAGAGTTATTAAAAGTAGTTCTCGTGGAGTTTCTCATTTCACCGAGCATCGAGGACGAACCCCAAGTGATTATGCCTGTCGATGAAGAACCATCGTGGATGGACCCCATAATCCGGTATATACAAAGCGGTGATCTCCCTGAGGATAAAGATGAAGCAAGGCGGCTTCGCATGAAAGTAGCTCGCTACATCGTCCAGGATGAGCAACTTTATCGAAAGAGTTTCAGCTCACCGTTATTATTGTGCGTCACTGATCAAAAAGCACACTACATTATGCGGGAAGTCCACGAAGGAATATGTGGGAATCATTCTGGGGGGCAGGCGCTCGCGAATAAGATTCTTCGACAGGGGTATTTTTGGCCAACAATGAAGAAGGATACATTGGAATTTGTTAGGAAATGCGACAAGTGTCAGCGATTTGCAACTAGTCCTAGAAGACCACATGTTCCTTTAACTTCGATGACCAGTCCATGGCCATTCGCTGTGTGGGGAATTGATATCATCGGGATGCTTCCTTTAGCGCGAGGTGGTTTGAAGTATGCGGTGGTGGCAGTCGATTATTTTACAAAATGGACAGAAGCCGAAGCCTTGAGTACCATTTCCGCGAAGAAAATGATAGATTTCGTTTATAAATCTATAATCTGTCGTTATGGTATACCACATACCATAATTTCGGATAATGGGAAGCAGTTCGATTGCGACGAGTTCCGTGATTTCTGCAATAACTTGGGCATCAAGAAGAGCTTCTCTGCTGTTGTTCATCCACAGGCCAACGGGCAGGTCGAAGCGATCAACAAAATCCTTAAGCAAAATATAAAGACAAAGCTGGAGGAGCATAAAGGAGCTTGGCCTGAAGTACTTCCAGAAGTATTATGGGCTTATCGCATCACACAACAAACTATAACAGGAGAGAGTCCGTTCTCCTTGGCTTATGGCTATGAAGCGATGATTCCTGTTGAAATTGGTGCAGGCTCCCTACGGCGATCTGTTTATGAGCAAGAACAGAATGATGTGTTGCTAAGAGTTGAACTCGATCTTTTAGAAGAACGACGTGAACAATCTCAGCTCCGAATTGCATCATACCAACGGCGCACTGCTCGATATTACAATTCAAAAGTCAAAGGTAGACATTTTGAAGTTGGAGATCTCGTCCTTCGACGGGTTCTACCCAATAATAAAGAGCATGGTGCTGGTGTATTCGGCCCTTCTTGGGAAGGACCTTATATTATTAATGATGTCATTCGACCTGGAACATATCATTTAGCTCGCATCGATGGACAAAAGATCGAGCATGCTTGGAATGCTGAATAGCTTCGTCGTTATTATCAATGATTTTAAAGAATATCTTCAAGCATAATCATCATTCGTTATTCGTCATTCGTGGATCGTCATTCGTGGATCATCATTCGTTGTTCGTCATTCGTGAATCGTCATTCGTGAATCGTCATTCGTGGATCATCATTCGTTGTTCGTCATTCGTGAATCGTCATTCGTGGATCGTCATTCGTTGTTCGTCATTCGTCTTCGGCTATTACTTCATCAACTCGGTCTTCAATTATAGTTTTATGGCAGTTCTCGGACACCATAAAACTCGGGGGGCAGTAGGATCAGATAGAGTTATCTCCTACTTGTTCCCTAAGGGACTATGCAAACGTCCATTTAGAGGAGACAGGGTTTTAGATCGTCGAAGTATCTAAGCCTCAGATCACTTCATCGACGTATCTGAATCTCCTTAAAATCCTAGGATTTTATCCTCGCTTCATGCCTCAGCATGTCGTATTTACGCAATTTCCCTCCTCGAACAGAAAAGTAACTAAGCATAACGTTCATTGTTCGAAGTGATATATTGCTATCATCTATTTTGACATGGAACTTTTGAAATACAGTTAGAGTTTGCATCACTCGTATTAACTGTTTTCTTAAGCGACCTAACCCATCCTAACGCTTAAAATTCGTTTTAAGTTAGTCGGATTTAAATCGCTAAAAGCGTATTGATCGATCACCTGTGGTCGACTACTTGGTTAAAATTACTATCGTCTCTTATTGATATTTTGCAGGAGCATATATGGAAAAACTTTCAGGAGCGTATAAGGAAGGAAAAACTTTATTAAACAGGTGGTCATTAATACAGAGGGGACGAAGCCCGCATTATCAAAAAAAAAAAAAAAAACTTCACGAGGAAGGGCTCGCATCATCATCGCCTGCCTTGTTTGTGTCCTCCTTCCAGCTCTGCACAAGCTCGACCACGTCCTCGCCAAGGATGGAAAAGTCAAAGTCCGGATGCTCGTAGAATATGTTGTAGATGATGGTCGACGAGGCGATATCGCTAGCCTTATCTTCAAGTTTTTTGACCTCGGTCGCTTTGAACTCTTCGATGGCATTGTGAACCGCCTCGATGGTCGCTTCTCTCATACGGCCCGGATACTCGGAAACGACCTTCTCGAGCTCTTTGACTTTCTCCTCGGAGTTTTCCTTGGCGAGTCTCTCCTTGCTCAGTTCCTCGAGCATCTGCTGTTTCTCTGAGAGGAGGTTCGCCTTCTCCTCTTCCCAAGCCTTCTCTGAGTTCTCGAATGCTTGAGTTATTTCGTCCAACTTCTCAGCTTTCTCTAAGCCTTCGAGAACTGGATCGTGCATCAGGACAGCAGCAGCCGCAGTCTAAAAAAAAAAAAGAATTAAGATGTGTTATGAAAATCTCCAAGCCAACAAAAGTGAGAATTCAGAAGCTTACATTAGCCAGCATCCTCATCGCAGACCCGAAAGCGACCTTGGCGGAACGTCGCTTCATTCGCTCCCAGCCTTCTTCAGATGTGAAACGGTCTATGAAGGCTGCGCTCATACCAGCCTTCTCTGGTAGCTGGTTAAGAAGTGCGAACAGTTCATCGCCTTTATCTGCCGGGATCGTTTCTGAGGTAGCAGCCTCGGTAGAAGGTACTGAGGTGCTCGCTGGCTGAGGTGGTGGAGGGGGCGAGCTCGCAGGGACATCCTCGAAGACGACTTTTCTCTTTTTCGAGCAGTCGACCTTCTCCTTCCCTTTTGATGGCGGTGTACTCTCGGGTGTTTTGGTTTTTGCCATCGACCCGAGAGTTGACGGAGGAGCTCGCAGACTGCTTCCAATAACCATCTCTGTACAACAGAATGTGTTAATAAGCGAAGAAACAAAGTATAAAGGTACTTAGAATAAGCGTGCAGTTACCTTCTTCCTGGGGAGTTGGGTGAGAAGCTGGTGGGGACACGGTCTCAGGCGATGAGGGCTCTGAGCGAGGCGGTGTGGTCGGTGCCTTCCTTTTTCTTATTCTGGAGGACGAGGCACCTAAGTCAGACTTCTTCTTGGGCTTCTTCTTCGAGCTCGCCGGTCTGGAGGAGATGACTGGGGGGTCTGGGAATGCGGCACCCTTCGGGATCAGGCCGCAAGCGACTAAATTCTTCGATGTGTCCAAAGTCTTCCAGTTAAATTGTTCAACTGGAAGCTCGTTGATTGCATATACTCTTGCGAGCTGATCACTGGAGAGTCCGGGTCAATCTCTATTATCTGCGAGGACATTGGAACGTGATTAGTATAAAGAATAAGTATGCAAACAAAATGATTGATTGGAAGACTACCTACCGGGGTTTTGGAAGAAGCCATTGGCTGCATAGTCAAAATGGAAAAATGGATTTTTCTATTTTCCCATGTTGTTGCGAACCCCGTAGATTGTTTTTATGGCTTGATTCGACCACTTGCTCGCATAGAAGAAGCCGAAGTCCGACGGATTTGACTTCACTTGGTAGAACCAAGCGAATTCCTCAGGAGAAGGGGTTTCTAAACCTAATTTATGATACAGAATGTACAAGCCTACCATATACCTATAAGTATTAGGGGTCAATTGAAAAGGGACGACCCCATAGTAATCTATTATCGATTTTATGTACGGATGGAGGGGGAGATGCACGCCGCACTTAAGAACCGCCTCAGAAAAGGAAGCAAGTCCGCGAGGGGGTGTGTGGGGGCGGTTGAATTCCATTAGAAGATGCAGGGGGATAGCGATCTTGTAGCTGCTCGCAATTTTCCTGAATTTGTTCGATGTGCAGCTCGTTCGAACGTTGGTACATGACCAGTTCCCCTCTACGTACGGGTAGCCTGAAGAAAATGCCGGAGCATCCCTAATATGTTTGGGCCACTGATCCTGGGGAAGATCGCCTATTCGGGGACTACTCTGTCTTACCCCAGTTATTTCAACCTCGGGCTCAGGCTCGACATAATCCTCAAAGTTAATGGAGCTAACACTTGAATTTGGAACGGATTCCCCAGAAAAGGCATTTCCTTCCCTAAATAATTCTTCACTACTAGACATCTGAAAAGAAATACGCAGGGATCCAGATATTGAGGATTTCCATTATGCCAACATACTGGATGTTTATCCTAAGGTTACATTAAACAAACAGGTTTATTCCTAAATGATCTATGAATTCATCAGAAAGTGTTCGAGCAGTTCGTCAGAAAGTGTTCGAGCAGTTCATCCGTAAATGAACCGACAGTTCAGAAAGAATAGATTAGGGTATCAGACCCCAGAAATTCTTCTCATAGGATCATTTCTAAGTGATTGTGATTCTACTCTACGGACAGAGAATATATATAAGGAATACTTATTTCACTTCGGTGAAATGAATTTATTCCCCAGATTGAAGTTTTCAAGAATGAAAGAAATAAGAGAAGACACTGACCTTTCTTCAATGTAGGGGATTGAGTTAATTCGGAACTGTCGGAGGAACAGCAGTGGTTGGAGCGACCTGGGAGATAGGACGGCGCTAGGGTTCTGAGGATTTTCTGAAGTTTTCAGAAGAGAAACAGAAATGAAATAGGAACAGTTAGTTTCTGATATTTATAACCTAAGCACCATTAGATCGCAGCCGTAGATCAGAGGATTCGAATTTTAAATCTGAAGGCTAAGGATTGCGCGGAATTTAAATCTATCCGAAAAGTCAGGATTATTTAAAATTTGAAAAGATTCGATGACGGTTGGCATCAATCAGGCTTCCTCGAATTTCGTTCTTAGCTACACGTGTCCCGTTCTGACAGATACGCGTGATCTTGAGAGAAGATTTGGAATCTGATGGATCTTCGATTACTCAAACCACAAGTTTTATGACATCACAAGGTCGCATGGTAATTGAAAGCTCCATTTCGTCCTAAAGAACTAATGGAGCTGGGGGGCAATTGTTGTGCGGTCTAAAATCCTAAGGTCGCATAAGAATTATATGCGACCTCTTCCGCGAAGGATATATGCGACCTCCTTCGTGATGCTTATATGCGACCTCTTCCGCAGGTTTTTGTGCGACCTTCTCCGTGCAGTTTTCCTTAACAAACAGGAAACCTATAAGAAAAGGGAAACACGCAAATACAATAAAGGAAACCTACAAGAAGAGGAAAACAAGTAAATGCTGTGGAAGAAACCTACAAGGAAAGGGAAACTGAAGACTCCTATTTGCGATTAACTAGTTATCCTTTTTGAGTAGTTATCCAATTATATTGTTACTTAATTCATGTTACCCAATTGTATAGTTACTCGTTTATACAATTAGGATCCTAGAGACATAAGGAATCTAGGGACATAAGGTCACTATGATCTATATAAAGGGGACTCTATGTTCCGAGGAAAGCACATCAAGCTCTACACAACAACGATAGCATAATCAAGTTCTGAGCAGAAACAAGTCACAGAGAATAGAAGTCAGAGCATATATACGCTTAGAGTATTCCAAACTTTGGGTAGTCTAAGTCTATAACAAACAGCTTTTCAGTATTGTAACCTTGAGTATTCATCATTATAGTGAGAAAGCAGTGGACGTAGGCTCATCTTTTTTGGGGCTGAATCACTATAAATCCCTCTCTCTTTATTTGCTTTGATTTACTACTTCAATTCACACAAGCCACATCTCTTAATTACTTATAAATTTATTGTTGATAAAACCTCCATCAACACAAGGGAACCTCAAGTTCATTCTAACCAACTCGAACATTGCAGACGAGCACAGACAGCCCCCATTTGAATAAATCATCAATTGAATCTCCTCTCCCCTTTTGCTCATCAGCAGAGGCTAAAGCCAATGCAGAGCTAGTGAACCAATTAGTAGACAAGCCCTGAAATTACAATATCATACTCAAAACTCCGCTTTATTCTGAACAACAGCGCAATTAAGGAACCACTCATACTCTACTTGTGCCTGTTGTAACACATTTCATAAAATCAAGAACTTGGAATCCTTCGACTACAATACCAGTCTACCAACCAATCACTGATCCAAAACAACAGGACCCCATCATCATCAAATATCATAGAAAGTGATAAATTTTTATATATCCGCGCGTGTAAACAAAATCAATCGCAGAACCACGAAAGAGTGAAAACCCAGATGCAACATCGTAACATAGCAAAAACCCAGGTTGCAGATACAGATTCAAAGGCTTCTACCACCCAAAACAAAATAATAATAATAATAATAATAACAACAACAAAAAAATAAAAAAATAAAAAAAAAATAAAACCCAACCCTTTGTGGAGATTGGTAACATGAAGCGAGAGCAGAGCGTGGCAATCCGGCTTCCAGACCCGTCATATCCTGGTTTTCCCCAAGTCGAACGGTGGAAGATGATTGATGGTTCATTATTCATGTATGCAATTTCTGATGAGAACAATGTAATTGTAAACGCCAAATATGACTAAAACATTCTTACTAGTCCAGCTTTGTTCTCTGTCGTCCTCCTCATTTTTCTACAATATTTCTTCTTCTTCCCCCTCTCTCTCCCCCGGGACTCATCACGGTTTGTTACGAATCGTCCGTGCCTCTGTATGCTAAAAAACGACATTCACACCGTAAAACGCCAATAAAATGAGCAAATGAAAATATAATAAACGACATAAAATCTTGGAAACGACAATATTTTAGAACGACAGCTTCATTTACAAAAACAAAACAATAGTAACTAACACGACATCAGGATGGCATATGTGTTACTGTATTTAAATACATAGAATGTTGTATTCCGAGTTAGAGACACATAAGAATCACATATGAATGGATTTAAAATTGAACAATTTAATGGGATCAAAGGTTTTTTTTGGTTTTAGGAGAATGGGATCAGAGATTTCACTGTTGTTGTAAACTGATTAGAGTTTTATAATAGCAATTAGAAAATATATATACATATATAATATATTTACTTGGAGTCCAGCCACTTTAGGTTGACGTACGGATGGCATAGTAGCCGTCGTTTTTCTCATTCCTCTCACGCACTCTATTTCTTACTGGCTCGCAAAAAGCCTATTGCTCTTTCCCATCCGCTTGTTCTTTCTCCCCGTTCGATCTCCCTCTCCATCTTCTTCTTCTTACTCTTCCACCTCTCGCATTAGCCCACTCTGTTTTTTCTTCTCTCTCTCTCTCTCTCCCAGATACTTGTTTGACTCGTGGGCGTGCAAGTTCAGTAAACGACACTAAAAAATTGGATAAACGACATCGACATGACAAATGACCACAACTTCAATAAACGGCAACCATAATTGAAAGCAAATATAGCATAAAACGACAATAATTTCAATATACGACAGTGACTATTAATTCGTATGGTATGGTATTATTATTTTATACATTAAATACACTTTTTGTATTGTAGTGTATACTATTATTAAAACTTTTTGTTTCTAGTAACGATATTTCCAAAAGAAGCCGGTTTTATCGGGGAAAAAAAAAAAAAAATCTTGCTCGTGTGTTACAAAGATCAATCCCCATGGGAAAAGAATCCCAACTCTTGCGTCAGATCCCAATTATTTAGAGTGTCTTATCATTCTTTTTTTGAATAAGTTATTAAAATTTTCAACTTTATTCCTTAAATCAATTAAATTATCTCTCTAGACAAAAATGACAGGGTCATTCTATTGATTTTAGTCCAAAAAACTCGTATGAGTTTTCAATCAACACTTCCAAATTATGATACTATGCATTTTCCGTCTTTTTGCTTAAGATGCATGTGGATGAGAAAAAACTTGGAACTTTTAACAGTTTGAACACAGTGAGACAATTTGCATAATAAAAGGGCGAATCTAATATAAATCCTTTAGTTTAATAGGAAAAAGTTGAAGGCTACGTACGTAAAGTGGCCCAAGACACAAAAAATAAAATTGCAAAAAAAAAAAATTCTATTAATACTGCGGGCAATAATACTAGGGGATATAAAAAATTTGCACAAATAACTTACACTTTTAAGATAAAATATTAGGTATAAGTCGAGGAAGTCATTTCATCTTAGTTTACTTGGGCCAAGAATCTCTCTATCAAATTATGCCAAACTTGGATTTTTCACACGGCAAATTAACGCAACTAATTATAAAAGCCACTGAATAGATCCGATCCAATAGAAATATCACTTCAGGAAATATATTTATCTGATTATCCTATTGGCGTGACAATATCGCGATAATAGCTCGTGGTAGTAGCTCCGTTGATATAGAACTCTATTACGACGTCGCAATATAATCTCAATTATTACAACGACTTATTTTCTAATTTTAAAAAATTAAAAAATATTTAAAAATGACTATTGCAGCGACGAATATGTCACGACAATAGATAGTTAATATATTTTCTTTAAAAAAAATAATTTATTTAAATATTTTTATATTTAATATATAATTACGAAAATTTATTGTCACGACTATGTCGCCGTAATAGATAGAATAATACCATTTTTTGGTACCGTGTTATGGTTATATTTTTTTCGTATCATATTGCCACGACATAAATATATTGTGACAATATGTGGACTTTATTGTCATGACATTTGGTCACGACAATAAATGTCGTGAAAATATGGTCCATTTCTTGTAGTGTATCAGTGAACATCACCAAGAAATTAAGAAGTTTCCAATTATTTTAACTTAAAGAAAATACATGAGACACCCAAAACCAGAAAACAGAGAACCGCGTGAGATATATGCAACAAATGGCCTTAAAAGGCAAACAAAAGCATTAATTTGACAGAGATGCGGCAAAATTCAAATCTATTCTCATGCAAAGGGTGGCCGGCATTACTGAAGTATTGTCGGTCAGCAAAGTGTTGTAGACACACAACGAAAGGCAAAGATAACTAGTAATTAAAAGAGAGAGACTCAAAGAGAGGAAGTAATTACTAATTAAGATTGATTTTCTCAGGAAAAATAAAATGGTTCTTTAAAGGACTACTGGACGACATACAAGGCTGGACTAAACAATCTCTGTTATTATATTATTACTATCATCATTTTGACTTATAAAGAGTTTGATGGTTATATACACATATGATTATCAAATTGATCATTATCTAGGTCCTAAAGGAGAATACACGAACAAGAATTATATGTATTTACATGAATATATATTTTAATATGTACACTCCATCAGGGGAGATCATTAACTCCGAATTAAAATAAAAGCACATAACAGGAAAAAAAAAAAAAAAAAGATGAAGACTAAAGAGGTGCTAATAATCCTTAAAGAGGTAATTAGTTCTCGATAATTACCTCAAAAGAAAAAAAAAAAAAAAAAAAGAAAAAAGTTCTCGATAATATGGCACAAACAGATCATGCTTTAAATACATATGTCACTTCGGTATACCTTTTTCGGTTGCATTGTTGGACACATTTCCTCCGTTCAATATAACATACTGTAAGAGTACTTTTTTTTCTTTCCTTCCCCACGGCCCCACCCCCCGCGGGACCCGGAGGATAATACGAATGAAACATGACCAAGTGTTGGTAATTAATTACATAAGATCATGATCGAGTTCATAGGAAATTGTTTATACCATTTTAAAGATAGAATCGTATTATATCTAGTTCGAAATTTGCACATAGTTTATTAGGTTCACACGTGAAGGAGTATAGGTTTTAATATAATCAATATCTGTTGCCATGTTCGTTTTACGGGAAGTGGTGATGTCATGATCAGGTGGTAAAAATTCATAATGGCCTCAACCATGCATGCAACATTGCTTTATATCACTTTGGTGTAGCGGATCTTTTGATCGCATGACTGAAATATCTTCTCCCTCCAACTGTAATAATGACATCTATTGGGCCTCATAACTTACTTTTTAAGAGTCCACAATGAAAAGTAATTAAAATTGCTTTATGTGACATTGATATATGGAACTTTTGATTGCATGATTGAATATTTTCTCCCTCCAATATTAATAATTGAAATATATACATGATTGAGTCCCATAAATTACTTTTTGTTTTTCTCTCTCTCGACTATAAACGAATGACAATATGAAAGTTAAATAAAAAAAAGGGAGAGTCTCCCTCAGGTAAAAGGTAAAACATGACTAGTTTTGGCAATTAATTGCTTGAGTTCATGTAGAGAATCTACATGTGATCCTCTTGGCAGACGCACGACCTTTTTCTGCTCACGCAGTGGCTATAATAATAGTAAATCTATTAATATTATTACAGTAACCTTTTATTGGATTAAAACCACGATTAAGATCCCAAGATTAAGGCTGTATGGACTATATATCATCTTTTACATATATACACAAAATTTAAGATTTAGCTTTTATTGGTAGATATATCTACCATAAACTTGTCAATTTAAGAGGAATTTTGCGGTAAAAAGGGATGCATCCACAGAGTTTTTTTTCCCCCCCCCCCCCTTTTAAATAGTTGAATGAAATCTGACGGAAGAAATCATTTCAAAAATAAATGAATTATTTTAGAAAAAAATATGAAAATGAAAAAATATATCTCGTAGAAACCGTTGGATGAATATTAAATCATTTGATATATCTCTATTTGTAGATAAGGTAAATTGCAAAAAAAAATACTTAGAGGTTTGGATATTATACCATTTAAAATCTTGAAGTATATTCTGATATTAAAAATTTCTGAAAATTAATACTTATGTTGACTTTTTGAATAACTTTAACAAATAAAAGATAATAATATCATCAAAATTAAAGAGAATAATAAGGACTAATCTTTCGTTACTAAAATTGATCAAAAAGTAAGTTCAGGATATTAATTTTAAAAAATTCTTAATTGGTCTTATTTTGCAAAATCCAAACTTCATAGTTTAAATTATAGAATACCTAAATCTCATAGTATTTTTATTACAGTTCATCCTTTAGATATATTTATATCACATATTTGTCCTAAATTTATGTATATTTACTAATGTATCGCAAAAGTCCAAAAATTGTTTAGCAAATCTTTTTCGAATGTTAAAGGAACCTGCAAATTTCCTTCGTACATGAGAAAAACGCCAAAGAAAACTTTCATATATAATTAATTTATCCGTCAATCAATTCTCTAGAATAATCATAGTCACCAAAGTAGCTAGTTAATCATAATTATTTTGAACAATATGGAACCCTATATATATATATATATGTCTTAGTAGTAATTATGTTGTTTTTGTCTGTTGGTGACGATTTTCATCAGCTATCCATGTATCTCTGAATTGCTGATACTGTATTTACTAATTGTCCATGTATCTTTGCTATCCTAGAGTGTTTTTGACTTCAGGTTAGGTCGGAGAGGCGAGAGTGGCCACTTGCAATGACTTTCCGATGCTTAAGTAATATGTTTATCCCTGAGATTGAGTAGTAAACATCAAGTTCTTCTCTTACTTAAAAATTTTTATCTATCTTTCTCTGTGTATGTAAAAATGCCTATCAGTATCTCTCCTCAGGGGGAGACATGGCTCATACATATATAGTTTTGGAACTGAGAGCTTTCTGTCTCTTAATCCTAAGATCGAGTATCCTTTCTCATCATGACTTATTCCAGAAATCACGAACCGTGGTTACCGTGACTTTCTCTGTATCGTTGTGACTTGCTTTCCACCGTCCCCTATGGCTCGAGCCTGTCGGGGGCGAGACTTTAACAAACTGTCGTTCTGTCAGGATGATTTACCCAATGCGCACACCTACCCAGGATCGCATTAAATGCCCTGTCTGGGTGTAGAGCAGTGTGCTGCCTCCTATGGTCTTTTGATAGAAGACCCTCGAGGCTCCAGACCCCCCAGTTATCGAGGTAAGAATTAGACTGGGCCGAACCCGTCCAGAGTCTGGGATGGATTCGGCCCTGGCCTCCTGCAGCCCGTGGGCTCATAAGAACAGTTTGCTCAATGCCCATGTCTACTCAAGATTGCATTAAATGTCTTGTCTGGGTCCGGAGCAGTGCGCTGCCTCCAATGATCTTCTGACGGAAGACCCTCAAGGTTTCTGACCCTCAACTGTCGAGGTAAGAACTAGATTGGGCCGAACCGAGTTTGGGATAGATTCGGCCCTGGCCTCTGACAGCCCATGGACCCATGGACCCATACGGTATCACGTGCAATTCGTCTAGTTTTTAAGCGGTACTTCTGGACACGAATCGGACAGTATGCCCTCCTGTGACCTATTCTTCTACTTAATCATCCACGTTATACATTATATAGGAACGGGCCCCACGTTGTCCTTAACCGTAATTAGAAAATCATACATCTATAATTCAGATATGGAGCTAGCTTGTTGCACTTTTTTTTTTCTTTGTATTGCAATTAGTAACAGCTTCAATGTTAATTGATACTGTCACGTAGATCACTCGTTATCAGTTACCCCACAGTCAGATAACGACGAGACATCATATCGTGCCCCTTGAAAATACTATAATTGCATGAATTAGGAGTAATGATAGGTGCACGAAAAATTTATGTCAATAATATGATATTCATTTCTATAAATTTTTTATTTTAAAGTAGGAGTATACTATTTAGAATTTAATAATTAAACATCGCATCAGTGTAAGATTTTGGTATAATTTTTTTCTTTTTTTGCTCCTGCCATTACTCGTTATATATATATATATATATCTATATATGGGATCGGAGAAAGTACTATAGTCTCATTAATTATTTCAGTGACATGCCATGCCACAGTCAGATAACGACCAGACACATGTATTTAAGAGTGCTCTAATCTTCTACCTTATGTTATATATATATATATATAGAGAGAGACAGAGAGAGAAATAGAGAGAGAGGATCTGGAAAAGTACTTGCCCTTGCCAACGGACAACAATTTGAGATGTGACTTCTGAAAAAAATAAAAAATAAAAAAACACACTGTCACTCATAGCGCACCAGCTAAGCCACTATAACTGGTACATATATGCGGTATATGGCCCAATATGACAAGGTTCAGACAGAAAGAAATTAAAGCTACGAGACAAACCACGAAGAAGAAAGAAATAAAGTAACATGCATATATATATATATATATATATATATGTCCTTATGTGTTATAGAAGAATAAACCACTAATATACTTTTCCAAAAGAGAGATGAAAAAGAAACTGAGAAAAAATTTTGTGGTTGGTAATAAATTAAATTCAATGATGTTATCAAGAAGTATGCAAAATATTGTCGTTTGATGTTACATGCAGTTCATATTGACGTTGACGATGGGTCAAGAACCATAGTGTATAACATTTGTTCAACACCAAGTCTATCGTAAATTTGGTACAGGGGAGTTTCTGAGTGCTTTCGCTTGTCGTTTTCAATGCACTACCTCTTAATAATGACATACATAAGAGCCAAGACTCCACTCACAACGACAATGAAATATCATTGAATTTGGAGTCATTTTTGGTCGATGTATATAAGCTTTATACACTGTATTTTTATCTACCATTTACTAGGAAACGTATGACGTGACCTCTTGTGCTTGCTGAAGGGTACTTATTGGTGTGATGAGTGCGAAATTCACTTTCTTATTTCTTTATTTGATATATAAATTCTGTTATTTATTTAATAATATTTTAATAATATAACAAATTGTAATAGAATTTATATGTCAATGAAACAATGAAAATAAGAATAAGAGAGTGAAAAAGAAAATAAAACTAGCATTCTTTTTTTGGCGCAGGAGCATATACTATTTCAGCAGCATAAATAAATTTCCAATATCATCACAGTTCTGGTATATACTTTTTGTAAGCATGAGATCATGCTCTTTTTTTTCCCTGATGAACCAGTTGTTCCAAGGCTCAGAAAATATATTAGGCTACGAGACAACCACAGGAAAAGAAAGAAAGAAAGAGAGAGGCTGCACACATAATACTAGATATGTAGAAGAATAATAAGAGAGTAGAACTTTATTTATATATCATTGACAAATATTTTAATAAAAATAAATTAAAAGACAGAAAAAGAATTTGTTGTTGGTGACAATTTATATTTCTAGTTGATATAACGCATAGAATGATGTTAATATCAAGTATTATGCAAATTAGTCTCCTTTAATGTCACAGACAGACGACGATTGATCAAGACTATAGTGTAACATAATCATGTCCAAATTAATCTTTTTTTTTTAATTGTTATAATGAGTGTTAGGATTTGTGTCCTAAAAATATATATATTTTGGATATTTACTGAATTAATAAAATGATATTTTTTTACTTGAATTTGTGCATAATTTATATGTATTTAAATTTATGGATAATAAATTAAATATAGTCCGTAATAATTAATTAAAGTTTGGGATCTTTAATTAAGTATTATTAGTACGGTCTATTAATATTAAAAGTGTAATAATTTTATCCAGACTATTGATGTGTTGACATCACAATAAAAGTATTTTATATAATTTTATTATATAGGAATAGACCAGACATGATTTGAATCTCATATAAATTCCGTTAACTGTTGAGAGTTCAAATAATGTCACTAAATGATCATATGTAGATCAATCTTAATCTTGAGTAGTTATAGACTCCTATTTATAACATTATACTCTTTGACATACTTATTAAATGTTTGTTTTTTAAACAGATTGAAATACTTGTATATTGGGAGCATGATGAGATGAGTAGTTGGGAATGTAACTTACAGATATAGAATTCATTCCTTCTATCAGGAAGCTAGAAAGATAACTTCTTTGTGTATTAATTCACGACTTAAACAGTTTGAGTACTCAATTTATAATAGATTTATAAGTTAATTATTTATTAGAGAATCAATGGTACACAAAGATAAAGATGTAATTGGAGAGGCAAACGGAATATGACCTAGCTTCAATTATGACTTATTTATGGAAGATTAAATTATATATGATGATTAAATCGATGGACTGCTCACTATTTTCTGAGTAAATTAATTCTGTAACTTCAAGAGTGTAATTCCAGATTTTTAGTAAAGTAATACTAGAATTAATAAATTAGACAAATTGATTAAAAAGTTTAATTAATTGTCATAATTTATTAGAGCTTGAATTATATGTTCATAGGTCCCCAATTCAACCCCTGTTACTGTACACTTTGTCTAGATAAATAGTTTATCTATATGTAATTAATAATTGTTTTTAATTAATTAATTAATTTAAATTTATGGAGAGATAAGTTTCCTAATTTGTTTAAATTTTGAATTTTAAAATATCTAATTATTAGATAATTAGATAAATAGAATTGGGAAACTGACCGAAAATAAAATACTTTTTTAGTTATCTGCTAATTTATATATATTAATTAATTTAAACATATATATATGTAAAAACTTTAAGTTTAAGAATTAAAAGGCTACGTTTTTTTTTGTTTGTTTCGGAAACATATATATGTGTATATATATATATATTTATATTAATTTATTTATTTATTAAATAGTTTAATGAATAAATATTTATATATATAAAGAAAACCATAGCACATATGAATACACCACATATTATTTTCTACAAAGTTTCCATAACTTAGGGAGAAAAAGAAGATAGTCTTTCGATTTTTTGTAGAACAAATCTTTGCAATCTCATGTGTTGAGAAAATTGTAAGGATCTAAAATGTGAGTTTAAGAAATTGTACGTAACGTCCATACATTCATTCAGTTATACTTGAGACTTAGAAGATTGTGGTTTAGAAGACGGATAGACTATAAAAAATATTAGATCTATTCTTTTTGTCTATTTCTGTTTAGTATGAATTAATACTATGCACTCATATAGTTAATTGTTTTGAGAAAATTTTTTGAATGTTTTTTAGCTAATCTTAAATCATTTCAAATCCAACATTGATGACATTAGGAAGACGAAGTGTTTTAGTGTTTCATTTGTCGTTTTGCATGTAGGCTATATATTCTTCCCCTAAATAATCATCTTATCATAAGATCCAAAATCAATGATAATTAACGACAGTGGAATTTCATTGAAACGATTTTGCTTTTGACCTCCACGTACTAATTTTTCGTGTAAATACGCTTCATTAAAGAAATTTAATTTTTACTATTTCGAACTGTTAATTTAATTTATTAGGAGACGTCATCAGTCTTAAACTTTAAGCTTGCTGACTTGTCTACTCTTCTTTGGTGTAGGAATTTTAATTTAACATATGGGCAGGTGATTTAATATTTAAACCACTTTTCCAATTGACTCGGATCGATTGTCTGTAGATATTTCGCTTTTTTATTCAGTCCATTCAATAAAAATACAATTTATTATCATCTAGATAAACACACAATAAATATTCATTAATTTTGAATATTCATTAATTTAATCAATACTTTTTCCTACGTGTCGCAACTACTCCACCACTTTTAATACAATTACACTACTTTTTTTTTTTTTAAGTTAACCGTCACACATCAATATGATGATGCAACATACATGAAACTTGAAAGTGATTTACTTTTTTTTTTTCTTTTTGCCGAGAGATATAAATTATATAGTGACTGTTTATTATTATTTCTTACATTTTTTTTTCTTGAATATTCGTAAAACTCTTGCATACATTTTTATTTGTGGGTATCAATTAATTTTTTTAAAATGATGTCATACATCAATTGCACTGCAAGTTTTGGAACTTTCTGTTAGTTTTTGCCACGCGCGTCATAAATTAGAGAGGTGCATATATGTGATATATATCATCCCCTAATGGGGAAACTATATATAACTTTGTTTGAATACTCTATTAACGTACACTGCCCGCGTTTAAGGCCAATTTCTATTTAATTTGGCCCCATATTCCTGAATTAGTGGCTAATATACTTTGGCCTTTGTTCATGCATTGACGGTAAGCCATGTGATTTAGCTAGCTAGTTAGTTCTGAATAAGTAATTAAAACGTCCTAGCTAGCTAGTTCTGAATAAGTAATGAACAAATGCTACTATATGTGAAATCATGTGATTTAATTAACAAGAAAAGGAGTTAATGACGTGGCAAATCAAAACGCCTTAGCTAGTTCTGAATAAGTAATGAACAACTGTTGTTCAGTGTTCACTCCAGCTTGGATAATTAAATACAGAGTTACTAATTAGGTAAATGATAATAGATTATAAAGAGGGAAAAAGAAAAAATGAAAGGAAAAAAAGGATAATACCAAAAGGATAATGCTTGGTGTCCTAATTTTTGTACCAAATTTTTAATATAATATATGTAGCATGTAATTTATTACCACTCAATTGGTGATAATGTTTAATTTATTTTTGTAAGTTTCAAATACTAATTAGACGATGATAATTTGTATAAAAAATTTAGTATAAAAATTGGGATATATAGTGCTATCTATAACAAAAATATCCACTTGATTTTGATAAAATATTCATATTCACTTGATTTTCATATATAAAAAAAAATATTCTCTCACGTTAACTAATCAAAACAAATTTCACCCTTTGTCTAATTTGGTCAAAATTAAATATTTTTTTAATAACCAAAATACCATTATCCAACTTAAATTACTTAACTAAAAAAATTTTAAAAATATACCTTCAAATAAAATTATATAAGATTTTTCTTCATTAAATCTTCTTTTCTTAACAATTTTTTCCGTCCATCCATCACTATGTTTTTTCTATTTATATTAATTTAGTTACAAGTCTAAAGTGAGGGTAATTTTATTTTTTTGAATATCAGTTTTGACTAACTTAGACAAATGAGTAAAATTTGTATAATTAGCCTTCGATGCTTTAAAATTTTATAATTAGCCTTAGATATTTTTGTTATTTTTAAAAACTAACGGGATAAATTAAGAATTTCATCAGAACCTAGAGCATACTTCTGTTATTTATCCCAAGAAAGAAATCGTGAACTGAATTAATTATCAAAACACATGATCCATGCATTGTTGATCAGATTTGATAGCAAGTACGCAATTTTCTTTTTGAAGGTTGAACCGCAATTTTTTAAATATATATTTATTTCATTATGGTTGAGTTTCTTGAGAATATACTTCATTTTATTTTTTTGGTGTGTTGAGATACCAGTGGATTACTCTTGGTTCTTCCACGCACTCTTATTTATATTATAAACGAACATCTTCTCTTAAAAGAACAACATTGACCCTGTTGTGATTTCTCTCTTTGTAGAGCTGGTTGTTTTGCTTGTAGTCTTTCTTTTCCTTTTCGTGATACATTCTCAATTAGTCCAATAATAATAATAGAAATAATAATAAACATGTGAATTTTAATATGATTCCAGTGCACAATAATAATGCGAACTTAGTATGTTTTATGCAAGATATGGTTTCTCATATCTGATCCCATCAGATCTTTATGGAGTGATAAATATATTTTATGCCATCGGAATAATAATAATAATCCAGAAGATATACAAATTTATTAATATTACAACCCATTGTCTATATCAGAAATACAAGATCATGATTTTTAGTAATTTTAAGTTGAAGCTGTGATAAACAATAATTTTTACAAAATTTTAACAAATTTAATGTCACCATCCAAACTCCGAGCCAGAGGCAGAAAAGAAATTTCATAGGTGGAAATTCATAATTTATTTTAGAAAATTTTAGAAATTACAATTCTTCAAAATAAGACGACAACTAGTTTACAAAAATAGTTCAAATTATAAATTCCCACAGTTTGCGATCACCACTAGACATAAACTGTTAATAATAGTAATAAAATATAAATATGCATCACATCATCATCACCAGTGGGCATCACAGATAATACAGACTAAATCCAAAGTATGAGCCTTAAATATCATTACAAATCCAAGGTGAGTATCTAAGTAATTACCAACCACAAAAATTAGGATAAACTTCTTGAATTACTCTGCCCTGAAGTTGCCAAAGTCGCACCGTAGACCACCTGAGAAGGGAAAGAAAGGGGGGTGAGCATTAACATGCTCAATAGGAATTTCAATTACCCTTTTTAGTATGAATGCAACTTTTCAAACCTGTATGGTTAGCACCTTTCTAAAATTCATTTATAAAATATGTTTGCAAAGAAATCAAAATCATAAGTAATCATGTTCACTATTGTACATATCATAAATCAACCAAGTACAAGTATATACATGAGCTCTCATCCTCCCATCACGGTCCTGTAATACCTCTGTAACAAAGATACCCAACATCCTGATACTATTCTGAGGTGTGTCAGCAAATCTTATGCAGGGGCCTAGGTCTCTCACCTAGTGCTGTAGTAACTCGCCAGCGATCTAAATACCATGATACTAAAATGGAACTCAAGTACGTGATCCTATGGTAGGTGCAACATGTCATAGAGTGTGTAAAAACCATACATCAAGTATTTTAAGAAATCATGTTTTAATACTCATTTGGTATTATTATGGGATTTACAGAAAATTAGGCAGCATAACAGCTGTATTTTTCCAAAATTAAAATTTTAAACCTACATAAAAATTATAACAATCAATCCCAGAATAATCTAATATATCTCAATAGTTCACAAATTTATCCAATATACAGTTAAACCATTGAATTTCATGAAAATCGACAATTTCAAGAAATAAGTCATAGTGCACATTTTAAATCAAAGTAAGTATAAAACTTAGTAATTGAACCCCTACCTTACTAAAATAGTGATATCACGCCAATAGGTCCTCAAGGGACCGTTGAACGATCGCTCGGAAGGTCAAGAACCAATTCTAAGCCCTCGATCGCTCACTTGTGAATAATCAAGTCCTCAACAGAGCTTCGAATCGATAAACAAACCTCTTTATCGAACTCCTAGCACCCAAAATAGCTAGATTAGATATATGATTTGACTAGTTTGGGTCCGGGCCGACACCGGACCGATGTCACGTAAAACGAGATAAAATCTAAGCCGTTAGATATGATTTTTCGTACCGATAACCAAATATAGTCAATATATATATATCAAACTTCACTATTTTCTGAGTACATTCCAATAATGACAACAAAAACGAAATCTAACGGTCAGATCAAAAGTCGAACCCGATCTCAAAAATATACAAAAATGGCAACTTTTAATTCGGGAAAAATGGGATTCTGTAATATATACCTAGAGAAAACCCACAACGAGAGGATTCGAATGCCACTGGTCTTGCGACTTTTCGTTGCCAGAATCCTCGCGGGTGAGCGACGGAAGCAACGGTGGAGCTTCGTATCCCCCTCGGCAATGCGGCGGTCCGACACCTCGGAGCTCTGGCTGTCAGCTCGACTGGGCGGCACACGTCGTTCGGGCTCGGTGGCAGATGCGACAGAGAAGAGAGAGAATGAGCGGGAGAAAGAGAGAGAATTGACGAGGGTAAGAGAGAACGAGAGAGACAATGAGAGTGAGATCGAAGGGGAGAGAAAGAGAATGAAAAAAAATATATATCCATTTTTTTAGTCAAAAGACCTTTTTGCCCTTGATAAAAATGAGATTTTATATTCTCCTCCCCTTACAAGAATTTCGTCCCAAATTCAAAGTACAAGATATAATTCAAAGTACAACCTCAAGTTGAAAGTTAAACAAATGATGATACTTTTCAAGTATCTCGGTCTCAAGTTCCCAAGTAGCTTATTCTTCCTTGTAGTGTTCCCAACGAATTTTGACAAGCGGTATCTCTCTATTATGATGTACCTTAAGTTCTCTCCCCAGTATTCGAACTGGTTGCTCCTCATAAGTCATATTCTCTTGGATAGATACTTCTACATACTAGACAACGTGAGACGACTCAGGTATGTACTTCCTGAGTATTGAAATATGGAATACATTATGTACTCAACCCAACTGCGGTGGTAGATCCAGACGATAAGCAACAGGTCCAATTCTTTCAGAAATTTTGAATGGCCAAATGTACCTTGGAGCTAACTTCCCTTTAACTCCAAATCTTGTGACTCCACGCATTGGTGTAACTTTCAAGAATACCATGTCACCAATGTCAAACTCTACCTCGCATCTTGAGGTGCCAGCATAGCTTTTCTGGCGACTTTGAACAATCTTAAGTCTCTCTCTGATCTTGTTAACTTTCTCAGTAGTCTCTTGTACTAGCTCAGGCCCAAGACTAACATGCTCCTCTGCATCAGCCCAACACAAGGGTGATATGTAGGGTCTCATAAATAGTACCTCATATGGAGCCATACCAAGACTAGTTTGTAAGTTGTTATTGTAAGCAAACTCTACCAATAACAGGTGATCATCCTAACTTCCACCAAAATTTAGTATACATGAGCGTAGCTTGTCCTCTAGGATCTGTATAGTCCTCTCAGATTGGCCATCTGTCTGAGGAAGATGAGCTGTATTAAGATTTAGTTCTGTTCCCAAAGCTCTCTGCAAAACTCTCTAGAACTTTGATGTAAATCTTAGATCTCTGTCAGAAACTATGCTTGATGGTACCACATGTAAGCGAACAATATTATCCACATAAAGACGACAAAGTCGGGTGAGTGAAAAGTTAATCCTAATCAGTATGAAATGTGCAGTCTTTGTCATTCAATCAACTATCACCCAAACAACGACATTCTTTCTTTGAGTCTTTGGTAGGCTTGTTACAAAATCCATGGTGATTTTATCCCACTTCTATTCCGGAATAGGTAAAGGCTGAAGTAGTCCACCTGGCCTCTGGTGTTCTACCTTGACTTGTTGATAAGTCATATATTTAGCCACAAAAGTAGCTACCTCTCATTTCATGCCTTTCCACCAGTACTGCCTCTTCAGATCATAGTACATCTTAGTACTATCAGGATGTACTGTGAACTTAGACTTGTGAGCCTCAGTCAGAATAGTTTCTCTAAGATAAGGGTTATTGGCTACAGCTAGCCTTCTATTGAAAGCACAAACCCTTCTTTATTGGTACTCCAACCATCTAACTGCTCACTATTCTAAAGATAGTTCTAGACCACTTTCAATTCTTAATCTTGCCATTGACTTTGCTATGCTATTTGGAGGAGTGATGGTGTAGCCATAATGTTACTGATACAAGCAGTTTTCTTATTTTCGCTATACTCCAAGTTGTAGTCACCAATGGTAACTAAATTCTTCCAATCTTCTAGTATCAACGAAGCAAATACACTATAAGACTTTCTACTCAAAGCATCATCTACAACATTAGCCTTTCCAGGATGACACTGAAGTTCGAATTCATAGTCCTCCATATACTCAACCTATCTTCTTTTTCTTAAATTCAGGTCTCGTTGAGTGAATATATACTTCAAACTCTTATGGTCATAATAAATCTTAAACTTCTCACCATACAGATAGCATCTCCATATCTTAAGAGCAAAGATCACAGCTGCTAACTCAAGATTATGAGTAGGGTAGTTCTTCTCATGTAGCTTCAACTGACGGGAAGTATAAGCTACTACCTTACCATTTTGTATTAAGACACATCACAATCCTGAACTAGAAGCATCGGTATATACCACATAAAGTTTATTATTATTAGGAACAGTAAGAATAGGTGTAGTTGTTAATCTCCTCTTCAATTCCATGAAAGCTACTTCATAATAATCATCCCATACAAACTTGACATTCTTTCTTGTCAACTTTGTCAAAGGCATTATAATTCTCGAGAAATTCTCAACAAAGCGATGGTAATAACCTGCTAGATCAAGAAAACTTCTTATCTCAGTTATATTCTTTAGTCTTTCCCATCCTAGAACAGATTCTACCTTGGAAGGGTCAACAAAAATTCCTTCATGAGATATAATATGCCCCAAGAATTTCACTTCCGTCATCCAGAAGTTACACTTGGTTCTCTTGATATAAAGTTGGTGATCCCTCAAGGTCTGAAGTACAATTCTCAAGTGCTTAGTATGTTCTTCTCGAGTTTTAGAATAGATCAAGATGTCATCGATGAAGATAAGTATAAATTGATTTAAATAAGGCCTGAAAATTCTGTCCATAAGGTCCATGAATGCTGCTGGAGCATTAGTCAAATCAAATGGCATAACTAGAAACTCAAAGTGACTGTAACGAGTCCTGAATTTAGTTTTCGGTATGTCTTCTTCTCTGATCTTCAACTGATGATAACCAGATCAGAGATCAATCTTGGAAAAGAATCTTGATCCACCAAGTTGATCAAACAGTTCATTAATTCTTGGCAAAGGATATTCATTCTTTATTATTAGCTGATTCAGTTTTCTGTAATCCACACAGAGCCGAAACATTCCATCAGCTTTCTTGGCAAACAGAACAGGAGCACCCCATGGATAGGTACTACTCCTAATGAATCCCTTTGATAAAAGATCATCCAGCTGACTTTTCAATTCAGTCATTTCCACTGGAGCCATGCGATAGGCTGGAATAGAAGCTGGCTGAGCACCGGGAATTAAATCAATGCAGAATTTGATCTCTCTATCAGGTGGTAGCCCTAGTAATTCCTCGGGAAAAACATTTGGAAACTCGCTAACCACTGACATCCAAGGATATTGATCGGCTATTCCCATCTCACCATTGATGGCAAATAAATTCTCATAGCACTCTATCTTCTTCCTTCCACCTATGCATGCTTTTAGAATAGAACTCGGTTTCAAAGGATTCAAGTGAGTTTTGTAAACAACAGGATGCCCATCCTTTGGAAAGAGGGTCACTCTCTTGTTGAAATAGTCAACAGTCGCTCGGTACTTGGATAGCCAATCCATTCCGAAAATCACATCAAATTGTTGCAAAGGTAACACAACTAAATCTGCTAGTAGCTTTCTACCATCAATCACAACAAGATAACCATGATAGATAGTAGAAACATCAGTAACTCTACCCATAGGTGTTCCCAAAGTTAATACATGGTCCAACATAGAACATTCCAATCCCAACATTTGAGCAAACAACATGGAGATGAAAGAATGGGAAGCACTGGTATCAAATAAGACATGAGCCTAAGAATGAGAAATAAGAATTATACCATCAACAACACCTCTGTCAGTGTGATTCTGAGTCTTATCTACCTCTCCAGTCACATAGGCTTGACCAGAAGCTTTTTCTTTTCCTTTGTTTCCTCTTCCTTGACTTGGGTGACTGCTACTAGTTCCTAGACCGATACTGGCATATCCACACCCTCCTTGGTTTCCAGAACTTTTTTGAGTCTGGATATTCGGAGTATAGCCTTGGTTGTAGCCTGAACCTTGCAGCATATACTGATGTTGGTACTGAGAACCATAAGGCTGCTGATAAGGGGTGGAAGTGAATGCCTGAGACTGGGTATGAGATTACGCTGGTCTCATCTGACTGCCCTGAAAAGGAACTGAGGCACTCTGACTTCCCTGTGATCCTCCTTGAGACAATAGAGATCCCTATTGACGGTAGGGGCAAGCTTTCTTCTGGTGGCCTTGCTGTACATAATTAAAGCATCCATAAGGTTTATAACGACTTTTCCCTGAAGAGTCACTACTGTTACTACTCCCACTATTCTGAGAATTTTTCCCTTGCCATTTCCCTTGGCTCTTCTTGTCCATTTTCTTCCTGTGGCCCTTGTTTCTTGAATGATCTCTCGTTGCCGACCAATCATTAAGAAAAATCTCAGCTTTTTGGGCTGCAGCAAGTAAGTCAACCAGATTGCTGTAGGGTTGGGTCACAACCTTCTCTAAGATGGCTGGTCTCAAAGCTTCCATGAACTTGACAATCTAGAAGGTAGGGTCTATCCTGGGTGCATAAGCATATTGTGCCAACTCCATAAACCGCACATAATACTCATTCACTATCATATCACCCTGCTGGAGCCATTCATACTTTCTGATTATAGCAGTTTTATGACTAGCATTAGCATAATGACTCCTAAATATTCTCTCAAAGGCTTCCCAAGTCATGTCAATCATGTCCTGGGTCAACTTGACTGTCTCCTATTAATTAATAGCTTCATCAGTCAACTTATAAGTGACAAATATTACTTGGAACTCTGCTGGCATCCCAATAGTTATGAAGGTCCCTTTGACATCTCTAAGCCATCTCTCAGTTGAGGTGGGATCAAGTCTCCCATCGAATAATGGTGGATTAAGCTTCATGAAG
Source organism: Parasponia andersonii (assembly GCA_002914805.1). NCBI lineage: Eukaryota > Viridiplantae > Streptophyta > Magnoliopsida > Rosales > Cannabaceae > Trema > Trema andersonii. The sequence continues at coordinate 476,285 of JXTB01000156.1, read as the reverse complement.
TCCTTGAAGAAACTAGCCTGACGGGCCTTAGGATTTCGTTCCGTCCTCAGACCCGATAATGCT
>JXTB01000156.1:445197-476159 GCA_002914805.1 Parasponia andersonii | reverse complement strand
CTAAATCCAAAGTATGAGCCTTAAATATCATTACAAATCCAAGGTGAGTATCTAAGTAATTACCAACCACAAAAATTAGGATAAACTTCTTCTTGGATTACTCGCCCCGAAGTTGCCCAAGTCACACTGTAAACCACCTGAGAAGGGAAAGAAAGAGAGGTGAGCATTTCTATGCTCAATAGGAATTTCAATTACCCTTTTTGGTATGAATGCAACTTTTCAAACCTATATGGTTATCACCTTTCCAAAATCCATTTATAAATTATGTTTGCAAAGAAATCAAAATCATAAGTAATTATGTTCATTATTATACATATCATAAATCAACCAAGTACAAGTATATATCTGAGTTCTCATCCTCTCATCACGGTCTTGTAATATCTCTATAACAGAGGTACCCAGCATCCTGACACCTTCCGAAAGTATGTCAATAAATCTTGCGCAGGGGCCTAGGTCTCTCACTCAGTACTGCAGCAACTCGCCAGCGATCTAAATACCATTATACTAAAATGGAACTCAAGTACGTGATCTTATGTTAGGTACAACATGTCATAGAGTGTGTAATAATTATGCATTAAGTATTTTAAGAAATCATGCTTTAATACTTATTTGGTATTATTCTGGTATATATAGAAAATTAGGCAGCATAATGGTTGTATTTTCCCAAAACTAAAATTTTAAACCTGCATAAAAATCATAACAATCAATCCTAGAACAATCCAATATATCTCAACAGTTCACAAATTTATCCAATATTTAATCAAACTATTGAATTCCATGAAAATCGGCATTTTCAAGAAATAGGTCATAATGCAAAAAGTAAGTATAAAACTTGGTAATTGAACCTCTACCTCACTAGAATTGTGATATCATACCAATGGGTCCTCAAGGGGCCGTTGAACGATCGCTCGGAGGGTCAGGAACCAATTCCAGGCCCTCGATCACTCACTTGTGAATAATCAACTCCTCAATGGAGCTTCAAATTGACAAAGAAACATTTTTACCGAACTTCTAGCATCCAAAATAGCTAGATTAGATATATGATTCGACCAGCTCGGGTTTGAGCCGACACCAGACCGGTGTTACGCAAAACGAGATAACATCTAAGCGGTTAGATATAGTTTTTTGTGTTGATCACCAAATGTAGTCAATATATATATTAAACTTCACCATTTTCTGAGTACATTCCAAAAATGACAACAAAAACGAAATCTAACGGTCGGACCAAAAGTCGAATCTGAGTTTAAAAATATATAAAAATGGCAACTTTTAATCCGGACAAAATAGGATCGTGTAATATATACTTGGAGAAAGTCCACGACGAGAGGATTCGAATGCCACCGGTCTCGCGACTTTTTATCGCCAGAATCCTCACCGACAAGCGACGGAAACAACGGCAGAGCTTCGCGTGCCCCTCGGCAACGCGGTGGTCTGGCGCCTCGGAGCTCCGGCAGTCGGGTTAGCCGGGCAGCACGCGTCGTCTGGNCACCTTTCCAAAATCCATTTATAAATTATGTTTGCAAAGAAATCAAAATCATAAGTAATTATGTTCATTATTATACATATCATAAATCAACCAAGTACAAGTATATATCTGAGCTCTCATCCTCTCATCACGGTCTTGTAATATCTCTATAACAGAGGTACCCAGCATCCTGACACTATCCGAAAATATGTCAACAAATCTTGCGCAGGGGCCTAGGTCTCTCACCCAGTACTGCAGCAACTCGCCAGCGATCTAAATACCATGATACTAAAATGGAACTCAAGTACGTGATCTTATGTTAGGTACAATATGTCATAGTGTAATAACCATGCATTAAGTATTTTAAGAAATCATGCTTTAATACTTATTTGGTATTATTCTGGTATATACAGAAAATTAGGCAGCATAATGGTTGTATTTTCCCAAAATCAAAATTTTAAACCTGCATAAAAATCATAACAATCAATCCTAGAACAATCCAATATATCTTAACAGTTCACAAATTTATCCAATATTTAATCAAACTATTGAATTCCATGAAAATCGGCATTTTCAAGAAATAGCTCATAATGCACATTTTAAATCAAAGTAAGTATAAAACTTGGTAATTGAACCCCTACCTCACTAGAATTGTGATATCATACCAATGGGTTCTCAAGGGGCCGTTGAACGATCGCTCGGAGGGTCAGGAACCAATTCCAGACCCTCGATCGCTCACTTGTGAATAATCAACTCCTCAATGGAGCTTCAAATCGACAAAAAAACCTCTTTACCGAACTCCTATCACCCAAAATAGCTAGATTAGATATATGATTCGACCAGCTCGGGTTTGACCTGATATCAGACCAGTGTTACGCAAAACGAGATAACATCTAAGCCGTTAGATATAGTTTTTTGTGTCGATCACCAAATGTAGTCAATATATATATTAAACTTCACTATTTTCTGAGTACATTCCAAAAATGACAACAAAAACGAAATCTAACGGTCGGACCGAAAGTCGAACCCGAGTTTAAAAATATACAAAAATGGCAACTTTTAATCCAGACAAAATGGGATCGTGTAATATATACCTGGAGAAAGTCCACGACGAGAGGATTCGAATGCCACCGGTCTCGCGACTTTTTGTCGCCAGAATCCTCACTGACAAGCGACGGAAACAATGGCAGAGCTTCACGTGCCCCTTGGCAACGCGGTGGTCTGGCGCCTCGGAGCTCTGGCAGTCGGGTTGGCTGGGCAGCACGCGTCATCTGGCTCGGTGGCGGACGCGACGGAGAAGAAAGAGTACGAGCGGGAGAGACAGAGAGAGAGAGAGAATCGGTGAGAGTGAGAGAGAACGAGAGAGACAGTGAGAGTGAGATTGGAGGGGAGAGAGAGAGAGTGAAAAAAAATATATATTTGTTTTTTTTTATAAAAAAAAGGTCAAAAGACCCTTTTGCCCTTGATAAAAAAGAGATTTTATATTTAATATTTCAAATTTTAATTTTTAGTCTTTAAAAGTAGGTAAAATTCAAAAGTAAGAATCCTCTCATTATTTTTAATTTCTCTAGAAAATATACACTTAATATTTAGAGGAATTCCATTTAATTTATTTGGAAACTTTTTATTTAAAATCATGAAGTTTAATAAAATGAATCCAATATCCAAACAATTCACATAAAATCATTTGTATTTCTAAGAGCTCAATTTAATAGCAAAATTAATTCTGATATATCCACTTAGCAAAATATACTACTATTGGCTAAATAAATTTGATATAGAAAAGGGAAGATGATACAAAGTATGAACCAATCAATGAAGAGGATTAGAATGGCATGCACAATGCCAAGCATACTTGTCAAGCCTCCAAAATAATTTCTATAAAATAAATCAATACCTGAAAGTGGGAAGAAGTAGGGGGTGAGCACGTGAATATTCTATAGAAACTAAATCATCTTTTTGAATAGATGCAATTTTATCAAACCTATATGGTTAATTCCTTTTCTAAATTCCATTTATAAACTAAGTATATAAAATAATTATTCTCCATAAAAATCATATGCTCGAAACTAAAACCAAAAATCACAAGATTGTACATATCATAAATCAACTCATCTCATCAGCTCACATCCTTTCATCACGAAATAGAGTAACTCATACTACGTGTACTAAGTACTCTTTATTTGATACCTATCCCAGAAAACCATAGAGATACTCATATGTCTAAGCCTATCGAAACAGAAGGATAATTGAATGCCTACATCTATTAAATGAGAATAATCAGAAAAGCTCCACGTAGGTTTACAGGCTCTCACCGAGGACGGGTGTACTGGTTTGCCTACTACAACAATGTGATGCCTAAGATGTATCTCATGTGTGATCCTATGGTATATACAACATGTAACAAGATATATACAATAACCACGCAGAACACAACCAAATAATACTTTAAAACTCCACTTGATATTATTCTGGCATTTACTATATCTTAGGCATCAAATCAGCTGAATCACCCTAAAATCATGATTTTATAAATGCGTATAGAAGTCATACAGTTCAATTCTAAAATAATCCAAAATTTTCCAACAGTTCATTAAAAATGTCATTTTATTCACGATTTTTCATAAATAAATTTTAATGCAATTAAAATCTAACACAAATATAAAAATCATGTAATTGAACTCCTACCTCAATCTAGTATCCAAATAACATTACGGTGCTATAGAAGATGTCTAGCGTCGTTTGGGTGTCATTCAGAGGGTTAGACGTTGTTTTCGAACTTTGATAGGTTTAAAAATTCAAATTTCTAACAAGACCTCGAATGAAGAAACGAATATTTCCATTGAATTCCTAGAATTCAGTTTAGTTAAGTTAGACATATGGCTTAACCAATTTAGGTTTTGGTCGAAATCCAATATCATGAAACTCAAAAGTAGACAAATTTGAGTCGTTAGACTTTGTTTTTCGTGTCCAATATCAAAAATAATCAATATATATATCAAATTTCTTATTTTCACGAGTACATCACAAATATAAAGTTTATTTTACTATTTAACGGTCGGATTGAAAAATTTTAATACAAAACTAAAAATAACTTGAAATTATAAAAAAAAAAAGTAAAATTCAATTTGAAAAATTTTAATACAAAACTAAAAATAACTTGAAATTATAAAAAAAAAAAGTAAAATTCAATTTGAGTAAAATTAAGTCGAGATATATATATAACGACAATTTTCGTATTGAAACGAATCTGGGAAGCCCAAATTTGTGGCTTAAGGACATTGGAAATAACGCCGAAATTGAAATATTTCCAAGGATATTTTTCATATTTTTCTAACGAAATAATTGTCCAGCGGCGGCTTGGGGGTGGCATGTTGAGCTGATCTGGAAAGCTGGTGTTGGTCGTTGGTCAACGATGACCGAAGGAGCTAGTGTGGTAGCTCGCACAGTAAAAGAAGTGGGTGGCATGGTTAGCTGATCTGGAAAGCTGGTGTTGGTCGTTGGTCAACGATGACCGAAGGAGCTAGTGTGGTAGCTCGCACAGTAAAAGAAGTGGCTACATTGCTTCAGTTGAGAGAAGAGAAATCGGGTGAGGAAGAGAGAAGGAAAAAAAGAAAGAAAGAAAGAGTTTCTGTTTTTATTTTAAAATTGTGGATCCTACTGCTAAAAAATATTATATTATATTAAAAAAATTAGTGGAGTTTCACGTTGTCCCTCGTAAAGTGCAAATATTAATGATTGAATGAATTAAATAGCACCCTCGGTGAGATTATTTCTTTATAGCTTTTTGAAATTTTAATAAATAAAAAAATCAACTGAAAATCTAAGACAAAAAAATTCCTAAATTCTCTTTCGGAAAAACTTTATCCTATTCATTCACACAATTTTTTTTTCTCTATTCCATGAAGAGGAAGATACTCTATTGATCTCCCATTTTTGGTAGAATTTCCTTAATTTTTCTTTTCTTTTTTTTTTTGTTCAGTAATCATTCTATTTTTGTAAAGGTCTCTGCTCCAATATATTTATCTTATGGGGTTTCGTCCTCTTATAATAAATACATATATATATATATATCAGTTTTGTTTATTTTTATTATTTATTTATTTTTGTATTTTCTTATAGATTTGAATCTTTTAAGATCCAAATTTGAAAGAATTAATGTAGTGATATATCACCTTTCTCTGAAAGATCTACTATCATATTAATCAAAAGAACGCAGATGATGATTTGCAAGAGTGAAAGACATATCTGAAATAGAGTACTATTTGCATATATCCTTGTAGATTTATGTGCACATCACTTACCTCTCCTTGTGCCTCAGTCCAATACAATGGTTCTATCCATAGTTTATTGTCGGGGTTTATTTGCAGTAAAAATTTTGTATTAGATTGATTATAGTAACAAAAGCATGTTGTTAATATGTGTGTGTATATATATATATACACATATATAATAAATTAATTTAAGACAATATTTCTTGTACTCCAATCATACACACTAAAAAATTGTTATGCAAGCTTAATTTGATTGATAACTAGGGTACACATTTTCTACTTTCGATGTTGATGAGAATTCAGAGCTCCCACGCACTTTTGGTTATTAAAAAAAAAAACTAATTATTTCATTTACATAGTGTCTTTATTTACTCAAAAATGTGAAACACTTTAGCGTACGTTAATAGCGAAGTTACAATAAAGATTGTGCCGAACAACTACATTTTAGAGATATCTTCACTTTCCATTTTAATCTTAAACGCAAAAGACGAAATTATAAATATCACCAAACAAAATTTATGCTAAATGTTGTGGTATACTGTATATACGTTTACACCAATATTAAAATTTGACCTTAGGACACTGAGTTCCCTTTTCTGCATTCCATGGCAGGACAAAGGTGGCGAGTGAAGAATGGTTTGTCAATTTATTTTTGAGAGAGGAAAAGGTTTGTCACGATGATTATGAGTCATGATCACTATGCCCTTACTATAAAAGGGTAGCTAGGTAGACATAATATTTGTTTCTTTTCAGCTTTAAAAAAAAATTCTAATTTTTTAATGGTCCAAGTTTTTCTTGATAGTTACTTACAGTTGCAGTTTAAGGAGGAGAAAATGAAGGACGATCCACGTAAGGAAGACAGAAAGAGAAAGAAAATACATTAAAAAAAAAACAAACAAAAGAAACCAAAAAAAAAAGGGTACGTGTCTATGAAAACTGAGAAACGTGAGCCATGACGACAGCTGACCTCCAACCATGTTCTTGTTTTTATTATTTATTATTTATTATTTTAATTTTTAGTTAATGATAAAATGCATTTCTATAAAGCTGGTCGTCAAAACTGGCTCTCTTAATATACCACCGAACGATATCAGTAATCAGAGATAGAATAGAAAGAAGTTCTTACTGTAACCTTGTTGTTCGTCAAAATGGGTGAGGAATGGTTCACTTCATATACATATGCATATAATAACTCATATTTATACGCATGTTTATGTAAATATGCATTATATATATATATATGTTTATAGAGCATAAACTCGTTTTGGATAGAAAAGTTATAATATAGGAATTGAATAATATTGAATTTGCCTTATCGTGATTTTTATCGTCAAGAAGACATTTATTTATATTTTTTTCAATGAAGATTTAGAGACAGACATTTAACTCGGCACGGTTCCTGGTTAGTGTATTTAGCCTCGAAATAAGCGTTTACTTTTTTAAAATCATATAAATAATATAATACGACAAATCTAAGGCCTCATGTTCTCAGTATCCAAATTTGTTTCGAATTCTTCCCTTCTCTCCCTCTTGCCTCGTTTATTTTATTTCATTTTCCGTTCTTATTTTATTTTTTTTAATACAACATGCGGATCTTGACGAAATAATAATAGAGATGTGTCCTATATTTTTCATTCCGGTTTTGTTGTGTGTTGTTTATAGGTATGAACTGAGACGATTTATTTGACGTCTATTTCTCTCTCACACGTAATGGAAAGCGGTTTTGGCTAAAATTCTGACCATTTTAGCTCTAGTGACGAGTTGGGTTCTTATTGTTCCACTCAAAAAATAAGAAGAAGAATTGGGTTCTTCTCAGAAAGACCAGCCTTGGCGATCTTCGTGGACTGCATTGGCTTCGGGCCAGGAGGGGCAATAGGAAAATTAAGGTAGATGTGGCCTTCAAAAATCACAAGCTTTGACTCTTTCGTTGAGCCTTTGTACAACACATGCACACATACACAACTACTAGTGTCTATAATATTAAGAATTTTTGGCTTCGCATACTATGTTGAATTTTGTTACTTTCCTCGTTTTTATCTTTTTCCACTCCTTAATTCTATTTTGCTATCTGGGTTCTTTCAAGAACAGAGAGAAGTTATCTTAATATAAATATATACTGTTGTTCTCTAATGCAGCCAGAGCTGTAGCTTTAGAAAGTACTAATTTTGCTTTTTTTTGTTTTTTGTTTTTTGTGTTTTTTAATATTTATGTGTTTGTAAAGATGATGGAGGATATATGGACCCTGTTTTGTGCTGAATCTGGTTGTAGTGAGACTAGTGGAAAGTCTTGTGGCTCTACTTCTACATTTGAGTTTCTGAGGCATCCTTCGTCATGCACCAACCACGCTTTGATTATCTCATTCGATGTCGTTATTTTGGTCATGCTCTTGATCACCATGGTTAAAACGCCTTCTATGAGACTTGGTCAAGTTCCAGCCCGGTTCCAAGGCTTGTCTACTCTGCAGATAGTATCTGCAGTCTTAAACGGCTGTCTTGGATTGTCGTTTTCGTTCATTGGCGTCTGGATTTTAGAAGAGAAGCTGAGGAAAACACATACTGCTCTGCCTTTGAATGTGTGGTTTCTATCTTTATTTCAAGGCTTCACTTGGTTGTTCGTGGGATTAACCGTGAGTATCAAGGTGAAACAACTTTCGAGAACCCCGGTTCGACTGTTGTCCATTCTTGCCACCTTATTTGCTGGATTATCTTGTGTTCTGTCTTTGTTCGCCGCAGTTTTGAGCAAAGCAATGACTATTAAGATGGCTTTAGATGTTTTATCTCTTCCGGGAGCTTTTCTGTTACTCTTATGTGCTTATAAGAGTTGTAAATATGAAGAGAATGATGAGAGTGTTGGAGTTCAAAATGGTCTTTATACACCTTTGAATGGTGACGCTAATGGCATCGATAAAGGTGACCGTGACTCAGTTACCCCATTTGCCAATGCTGGATCTTTCAGCAAGTTCTCATTTTGGTGGCTTAACTCGTTGATGAAAAAGGGTAGAGAGAAAACTCTGAAGGATGAAGATATACCGAAGCTGCGGGAAGCTGATAGAGCAGAAAGTTGCTATCTGATGTTCTTGGAACAATTGGACAAACATAAAAAGGAGGATGGTTCCCAACCATCAATGTTGAAGATAATCATTTCTTGCCACTGCAAAGAGATTTTCTTATCTGGATTCTTTGCTTTACTAAAGATACTAACTCTCTCTACTGGTCCTTTGCTTCTTAACGCTTTCATTTTAGTTGCTGAAGGAAAACAGAGTTTCAAGTACGAAGGTTATGTATTGGCCATTACTCTTTTCTTTTCAAAGAGCCTTGAATCCATCTCTCAAAGACAGTGGTACTTCAGAAGCAGACTTATCGGTCTGAAAGTGAGGTCTTTGCTTACTGCAGCCATTTACAAGAAGCAACTGAGATTATCTAACTCTGCTAGGTTGGTTCACTCTGGTGGTGAGATTATGAATTATGTTACTGTTGATGCCTATAGGATTGGAGAATTCCCATTTTGGTTTCATCAAACTTGGACGACTAGCCTCCAACTCTGTATCGCCTTGGTAATTCTTTTCCGATCGGTTGGACTGGCTACAATAGCAGCCTTGGTGGCAATAATTTTGACCGTGGCCTGCAATGCTCCTCTTGCTAAGTTACAACACAAGTTTCAGACGAAGCTTATGACGGCTCAAGATGAAAGGCTGAAAGCTCTCTCTGAGGCTCTTGTGAACATGAAGGTGTTGAAACTATATGCATGGGAAACCCACTTCAAGAGTGTGGTAGAAAGTTTGAGGAGGGTGGAGGTGAAATGGTTGTCAGCAGTGCAGTTACGAAAAGCCTATAATACCTTCCTCTTTTGGTCATCTCCACTTTTGGTCTCTGCTGCAACATTTGGAGCATGTTATTTTCTCAAAGTTCCCTTGCACGCTAGTAATGTCTTCACTTTCGTAGCAACTCTGCGCCTTGTCCAGGACCCTATTAGATCTATCCCTGATGTTATTGGTGTGGTCATTCAAGCAAAGGTTGCATTTGCGCGAATTGTAAAATTCCTCGAGGCCCCGGAGCTGCAGACTTCGAGAGTCGGGCAAAAGTTCAACACGGGGAGTGTGAGCAAAGCCATTGTTATTAACTCAGCTAATTTTTCATGGGAAGAGAATTTATCAAAGCCAACTTTGAGAAACATAAATTTACAGGTCAGTCATGGTGAAAAGGTGGCTATATGTGGAGAGGTTGGCTCAGGGAAATCAACGCTCTTGGCGGCCATTCTTGGTGAAGTTCCAAAGGTTCAAGGAAATGTAGGTTTTCTATGTCATTAACAATTAAAAATTATGCAACCTTGCTTTTTTATTTCCCTAGATTTGTATCTTGTCAGACTAATTTTGCCATCTGACTATCATCATCTTGATTCTAATTATTGGATTTACAGATTCAAGTTTATGGGAAGATTGCCTATGTTTCTCAGACAGCATGGATCCAGACAGGCACTATACAGGACAATATTTTATTTGGCTCTCCTATGGATGGGCAAAGATACCGAGAAACGCTTGAGAGATGTTCACTAGTGAAAGATTTGGAATTGCTTCCTTATGGTGATCTGACTGAAATTGGTGAGAGAGGAGTAAATCTGAGTGGTGGCCAAAAACAAAGAATCCAACTTGCTCGTGCACTTTATCAAAATGCTGACATATATCTCTTGGATGATCCATTCAGTGCTGTTGATGCACAGACTGCTACTAGCTTGTTTAATGTAAAAAAAAGTTTCCTAACTATTGTAATGCTTCTGTTCTTGTTTATTTTTTCTTAAAGTAGAATCTTTCTTTCTTGTTTGCAGGAATATGTTATGGAAGCACTTTCAGACAAGATAGTCCTCCTTGTGACCCATCAAGTTGATTTCTTACCTGCATTCAATTGTGTTTTGGTTAGTCTTCTTCTTGTTCCAAAAACTTTGATGTTTGCGTGTATTGTTATTAATCATATTTGTAAGTTCAGTACAGTAATTCTAGGTAATGTTGATTTTTGTTGACAGTTAATGTCTGATGGGGAAATCTTACAATCAGCTCCTTACCATCAGTTACTATCCACAAGCCAAGAGTTTCAGGACCTTGTGAATGCACACAAAGAGACTGCTGGTTCGGATAGGCTTGCACACGTAAGTCATGCTGAGATACGTGGACCATTGATGAAAGAGATTAAAAAGAGTTTCACAGAGAAGCAATTTAAAGCATCTAGAGGAGATCAATTGATTAAGCAAGAAGAAAGAGAAATAGGGGACACGGGATTCAAGCCCTACAAGCAATATCTCAATCAGAACAAAGGATACTTGTACTTTTCCTTCGCCGTTATTACTCACCTTATATTCGTGATTGGTCAGATCTTGCAGAACTCTTGGATGGCTGCTAATGTCGATGATCCTAGCGTCAGCACATTGAAGTTAATTGCGGTTTACTTGTTGATAGGAATTTTGTCGACATTTGTTTTGCTTATCAGATCGCTTGCTATAGTTTTTCTGGGTATTGAATCATCAAAGTCTCTATTTTCACAACTACTAAATTCCCTTTTCCGATCACCAATGTCCTTTTACGACTCCACACCTTTGGGAAGGATACTTAGTCGGGTATGCATCTAAAACAATAGGAAAAGTTTAAAAAAAAAAAAAAAAAAAGGAGAAGACTGCTTTATGAAATTAATACTTTTGTGTGTCTTTGTTCCTATAAAGGTTTCAGCTGATCTAAGTATAGTCGATCTGGATGTCCCATTTAGCTTACTCTTTGCTTGCGGAGCCTCCATGAATGCTGTTGCTAATCTTGGAGTACTAGCTGTTATCACATGGCAAGTCTTATTTGTCTCATTACCAACAGTTTATCTAGCATTTCTATTACAGGTAATAATGGTATAGTTTCTATTATTGTGATTTGCTTCTTAGTCATTACAGGAGTCATCTATCGTATTCACATGTTTCTTGTCCTGCTTCTAAAACTAGAGCAACCTTCTGTGAGAAACATCTTATGCTAACTTATCTTTCTATGGGAATACTGCTCTAATCAACAGAGATATTACTTTGCCACTGCTAAAGAATTAATGCGGATCAACGGTACGACCAAGTCCTTGGTAGCAAACCATCTTGCCGAGTCTGTGGCAGGAGCCATAACAATTAGAGCCTTTGAAGAGGAAGATCGCTTTTTTTCGAAGAACCTAGAACTAATTGACGTAAATGCTAGCCCATTTTTTAACAGTTTTGCGGCAAATGAATGGTTAATCCAACGGTTAGAAACACTCAGTGCAACAGTTCTTGCTTCTGCTGCATTATGCATGGTCCTCCTTCCTCCTGAAACTTTTAGCTCAGGTCAAAACATAAGAACTTTGTTTCCTGTCTCTTTTACCATCTTGTGGTAATTTAATTGGTCACCATAATAGAAATTAATTTTGCATATATTTGGAGAAAAATGGTCTCATGTGAAAAATTGGTGTTACTGTAGGATTTATTGGGATGGCACTCTCTTATGGCCTCTCGCTGAACATGTCCCTTGTATTTTCTATTCAAAACCAATGCACTATTGCAAATTATATCATCTCAGTGGAAAGGCTAAACCAATACATGTACAATCCTAGCGAAGCACCTGAAGTGATTGAAGAAAATCGCCCCCCAGCCAGTTGGCCTTATGTGGGTAAAGTAGAGATTCGTGATTTGCAGGTAAGATATTCGAGAATAATTGTAGGACTTAAAATTAAAGATGATTAGTGTGCTGATAATATTGTTGTGTAAAAACAGATCAGATATAGAGCCAATTCCCCACTTGTTCTTCGTGGTATCAGTTGCACATTTGCAGGAGGGCACAAGATCGGTATAGTTGGTCGAACTGGCAGTGGAAAGACTACTTTAATTGGAGCATTATTTCGTCTAGTCGAGCCTACTGCGGGGAAGATTATAGTTGATGGCATTGACATCTCAACAATTGGACTTCATGATTTGAGGTCACGCTTTGGTGTAATACCTCAAGATCCTACTCTTTTCAATGGGACTGTAAGATTCAATTTGGACCCCTTATCTCAACATTCTGACCAGCAAATATGGGAGGTAGCTACAGTTTTTAATTTCAGTCGTTGAACATGGGCTTTGACCATAGAAGTTTTCTTGGCTATTTGGATGTGTGTTAATATCTGCTCTGTGTGAATTTCAAGGTTCTTGGAAAGTGTCAGCTTAGAGAAGCTGTTCAGGAGAAGGAAGCGGGTTTGGATTCTTTAGGTAATAATAATCAGTATTTTTTTTCTATTTATTGAATTTACTTATTTGCTAATAAATAATGACAGTATATTGACATATTAATGAGCAATAAATTTTCACTTCTTGTTTAGTTGTGGATGATGGATCAAACTGGAGTATGGGACAGAGACAATTGTTTTGTTTGGGGCGAGCTTTACTACGGAGAAGTCGGATATTGGTGCTTGACGAAGCAACTGCATCCATAGACAATGCAACTGATATGATTCTACAAAAAACCATTAGAACTGAGTTTGCAGAATGTACAGTAATCACGGTAGCTCACCGGATACCTACAGTGATGGATTGCACTATGGTTCTTGCCATGAGCGATGGTCATTTTCGTTACTTGGATATTCATATAAACAATTTATATATCATCTCTCTGCAGCCAACCCATTTTGATGACGAGGCTACTTTTTGGAAATATAGTTGCTCCTAAATTTTGAAGCAAATTTTCTTTTCTTTTCTTTTTTTTTTTTTTTCAGGACAAATAGTGGAGTATGATGAGCCAATGAAGTTGATGAAGAAAGAAGGTTCACTTTTTGGGAAGTTGGTGAAGGAATACTGGTCTCATTTGCAGTCTGCTGAATCACATTGATAATAAGTACAAGAATAGGAAGTTGTATCAAAGCCAAAATAATAATAAAGCTACATGTCTGGGAGGCCTGTGAAGAGCGTGATTAGAAGATGCTAGGAAGGATGGCCAATACCTAAACCAAAGGGTGCTGGATGAGAGGATGAAGAAGCTTGGCCCTTGAGCCTCACCTTGTCTCGCCTTGAAGGGAGTTTAAGACTGGAACACTAGATCTCTCGATCGCTAAATCAACAACTGCTTTCTTTGGCTCTGGAATTGAACCATTTGTATTTGAGAACTTTGGTTTTGGAAGTCATCCATAACCGTGATTTTGCAGTTGGAGTCCACAAATTAGCTCCTATTAGGTGAATCTATGCCGTGCATTATGAACGACTTCAAGCGAAAATGGTAAAATCATGTCTTGACCTGTTACATATTGATTACCGAAAGATGCTTAACTGGAATGAATTATATTTTTTCTTCTGTGATCAATTCCCAGATGGAGTATTTGCCCATATCAGGGGATGGGTTTTACTTATTTCAAAGTTGCTAAGGCTCCAGATAATTAATGTCAAACTAATAAATGTTGCTAAACAATGATACGCTACGCAATTAAAAATAGAGTAAGCACTTCAAAAAAGAGTAGAAAACAGTATATACATGCAATCACACTATCCAACTCATTCCATCGGAAAAAATGTTAGTAAGTCGGGACCTTATAGCAAAGAAAAACCACTCAAAAAGAAGTGTGACTTTTTTTTTTGCTTCCTCTAAGGTCCTCCAAGCACGGCGTTCTCAATATCCTCTCTGCTTAGCGCATAACTGAACCTCCTTTCCACATCCTTTTCAAGATTCCCAGGTCCGGTCTTTAGATACCTGCATCACAAGTGCAAAATTCTCAGTTTCCGCAATGCAATTTTGCTGACAATATAAGGGTTATAAGGTAAGAGATAGTGTTCTGTTATCCGGACAGTCACTGGCATATTGTTCTATGTTCAACACATTTTAAGTTCTAGAAACGAGAAAGAGAGTTAATGTTATTCTAGAAACGAGAAAGAGAGTTAATGTTATGTACTTCAGATCAGCTCTATCCTCTTAAGAGGCCTGTAGCCTAAATCCAATATCATATGTACATGAGAAAAAAAGCAAAAGCAAAAACTTCCCATTATTATAAACATCAAAATCTCATCCCCTTTATGATTCACCAGCAATTGGTTAAAATATCTTATTAAAAACTCCCACTTTAGTTTGGATTATCAATGCCACCCACATAATCCACTAATGAAAAGAAGTCGTTCTAGTTTTCTGGGTAGAAATACACACACAATTCAAAACTTTATAATATGAATAGCTTTGAGTCCCTAACTGACCCCATCGTCATCCTCATCCTTAATATCTTACAAGCTGATACAATTGTGTATATACCGGCGCGTGCAAACAAAAATCAGCAGCAACACAGCAAAAGACCAAAAACCCAGACGTAAAAACGTAAGATAGCCAAAACCCAGGTCCCAAAAAAAAAAAAAAAAAAGGGAAAGAAAACAACCTACCTTATATAGAGATCAGTAACATCGAGAGAGAGCTGAGCGTGCCAATCCGGGTTCTCGACCAGCCAAAGGGCTCTGTCCTCTTTGCTCTGGTAGAACCCTAAACTCCTCAACCAGGCCTCAATGCAAGGGAGGCTGTGAGAGTACAAGGGTTTCTTCTTGTCCGGGAGCTTCTTCAGCCACTCGTCCTCCTCCTCGGGGGACGAGAGCTCCTCCGCCTCGGAAGCGTGAGAACAACCCGGGACGTGGTGTTTTCTGGGAGACCGAGCTATGGACTGAGAACAGGGACTAGGAGGAAATTTTCGCAAAAGGGGAGGGTTACAAGTGGGAAATTTTGGAAAATTTGAAGAAGAGGAGGAGGAGGAGGAGGATGAGGAGAGGAGTGTGGAGAAGAAGATATCAGAAGTGAATTTAGAGAAGCAAATAGCGGACATTGCTGATTCTCCGATTTAGTGGTATCAGAGCTTAGTGATATTTTAGGGGGTTGGACTTCGATTGAGAAGACAAAGACTACTAGTCTATACTACCACTACCATCATCATCTTCTCCGTCTTTGAGTTGGGAATATGGAGTCGCGCGTTAAGATTATAGATTGGAAGGCCAGTGTCGCCGTCGGGCCCTGTCCACTGTCGTATTCATTTGTCGCTGTCATCTACTTTCTCAGTTTCCGTATGAAAACGGATGTCGTCTGTAGCGTTACAGAAAGCCGATTGTCGTTTTAATAAAACGACATGTCGTTTTTTCGGGAAAATTGTTCACAGTTTGTTGTGAGTTAAGGGCATGTCGTTCTGTGGTAGAATATCAATTTTGATCACAAGTAACAAATTAGGCCTTCACGCATTAATTAAACTATAGTTCAATCTGTTTAACAAATGCCCAATTAATAACCGCTTAGATAGATAAATTCTTATATTCTTCCATTTGTGTAATATTGATTGGTAGTTTTAAGTTGTTAAAAATAACGATAGTTTTAAGTTTTGAAAAATATCGAGTTTCGGATTGTACAATAAAACAAAAATACATATTTTATAGTAGATTAATGTCAATCTTTTTTTTTCTTCTTTTTGTTTGGTCACTTTTAAAGAAAAAGTTAAAATCATTATCAAGAGAAATTAACAAAGGAGTGAGCAGCATAAATGCATACTTACAAGGTGTATTTTTTTTATTATAGTTTTTAGATTATATTTTTAACTAGAGAAGAATCATAAGATAAATGGAGCTTCAAGCTAATAAAGAAAATAGAAAAATTCTAGATACATTCTTTTTTTCATTCTCTTTTTATACTCACTAATTTCTGACACGTGACTTTAAGTATTTAATTTAATATTTTAATAATACGATAAATTATAATAAAAATCATATATTAAATAACGAAAAAAATAAAAAAGTGAAGAAACTTATCGAACAAAAAACAATAAAAAGATAACTTAATAGAGTTGATAGGGGTTGATTACGTGCTCATTTGTTCCGTCTTATGACATATTTACTAAAGATCAATGAAAATAATATATCGTGTAATGATTCCCCTTTAAATATTTACTAAAATATAATAAATTTGAAAATGTGTGAGACCTATACAAATTTAGGAGAATAGAATGAAAATATTTCTCTCAACAATATCTTAATGAGTATGATTGTAAACACTTATTTCATCCTTTTTAATAATTAAAATTGTAAAATATAATTTTATTTCAAAAAAATCTACCTACTTTAAAACATACATATATTTAAAATGATATTTTACTAAATACAACGCATTCTCGTTACTTTTCGTAAACAAATAAATAATATTTTAATGAATATATTCCCATTTCTTATTAGTTTTAAATAAATAATATAATACAAATAATAATTTTTATACATTTATATTTTATTGTCATTATTTATTCTGATTATAATTTAGGCGAGATTAAACGTGTCAGAGTTAGACTGATACCCTATATAGGGCAAAATAATTCACCACGTGGCCTATTTGTTGTCTTGTGTGTCATCGTGTACCCCAACTCGATCGAAACTGGAAAGATAGATATTTATTAATAATAATAATAATTATTACTATTTTTTGGAGGAGGATAGATATTTATTATTTAATCAGCACCAAATTTGTTTTCCCGCCTAATGGACCCAAAAACGACACCGTTTCCAACTTTCCAGGTCCTTCGCATACGTCTTCCTTTCCCGCCCATACTATTATTTGCCCTCGCCGTCTTTCACACCCTTTTTCCGGTTCTCCGCATCAAAGCGTTGTCGTTCAGATCTTCTTCTACCTCTCTCTCACTCTCTCTCTCTCTCGCTCTAGAGAATGGAAAATGACCCGAATTCCGACGATCCAATAACGGACTACAGCCAAACCCAGCGCATCGTTCTGCTAATCGATCTGAACCCGTTAATACACCTTCAAAACTCAACTCAATTCCTCAATTCCATTCTCTCTTCCTCCAAAACCCTCCTGTCTTTCCCACCTCTCTCCTCATCTCTCTTTGCCTTTAAGCTTTTCTTCTCCTCTCACTCTCCTCTCCTCTCTTCCTCCAAGCTCCGCCGTTTGGTCTCAAGCTCCGCTCTTTCTCTCTCTTTCGACCACCCCACCTCCACTTTCCGGTCACTCTCCCTGACCCTCAATTCAATTCCCCCAATTCATGAAGACCCATCACCGGATTCGTCTCCTAAGGCCTCGTGCCTCGCCGCCTCGATGCGCCAGCTCGTCCATGACTACGCCTGGGACCCCATTATCCAGGACCCTGTAACGGGTACGCTTTTGAATTGTGATTCAGTTGTGGTGAAGTCCAATTTGGTTGTTCTGTTTTCGCCGTTTTGTGGTTCTGTTAAGTCTTTGTCTGAGTTTTTGAATGTGGAAATTGATGACGTTTGCTTAGAAAATGTGAATAGTTTCTGTGAGAGGTTTTGTGGATTCTTTTCCAATGTGAATGATGCGTTTGTTAGTAGGGATATTCAGTTTAGTTGGGTTAATGTTCAGTATCAGATGGGTGATGATAGAAAGGTTGCGATTGATGGATCAGAATTGAGATTTAAGTTTTTTGAAAATGGGATTAGGAATTTGGGATGGGGGTTTTGCTCTATTAATTCCATTGTTCTTGGTTCAGCTCTTGTTCCTTTTGGTTTGATATATCCTAGGGTTGGGATTTCGCCTGACAATTTTGATTGTAATGACTGTGTTAGTAAGTTTCGTGTGCAATTGAGTCTCGAGATATTAGATGTAGCTCAGAAGCCTTTGGAATGCAAGTGTTGTGATCTTGAACTGGTCAATTTGAAACTTTGGCCTAGAAATAGATCCGATAATGATGTTTTACATATCCCTGAAATCATGAATAAATGGAAAGGAGGTAATGAACTGAATGAAAAGTTGTGGGGAAGTTTCGGTGATGGAGTGAACAAACTACAGGTTAAGACTTTGCAAAGGTATAATGTGTTAAAGAAATTCAAGGGGCATCTATCTCATCCTATACTTGTCCGTGAAGTTTCATTAAAAACTGGGAAAGGAAAAAAGGAAAGTTCTGGTGAGTTTTTTGCAGACAAGGTTCTTGAAATGATGGCAACTGAACTGGGTGACTTTGTGGCTAGAAAATCCGCACCCATTTGGCTGATTCTCTTGAGTTTTCTCTATAGGGAAGGTAATTGGGCGTTGGTGTCTCTTTCAAGTCACAGTGGAAAATCCCTCATGGGAATCCTTAAGCCTTTTACAGTTTCCTCAGCGCTGCTATTTATTACCAATGATGAGATCTACATGCACAATATAGTGCATGCCTTTGATGGAAAAGATGTGGCTAAATTTGGTAGAAAGATGAAAAATGAAATTTGCAAAACCGACACTGCTGTGAACCAATCAAATAGTCCCCAGCATGACCCTTCTTCACAACTTATTAAGCATTCTGGCAGGGATGGGAAGAAAATGAGGAGCAGAAGAAATTTGAAATTGCCCCAAGACCAAACATGGAGTAGCTTTTGTGCTGCAGCATTTGAACATTCTGAGCTAGAATTGGAAGGTGTCTATTTCGCCAGGGGATGTAATGACTCAAAAAAGTTGAGATTTCTGAAATGCTGGATGAAGCAGATTAAGAAATCTAGCTGTTCTGCTCTAGTTCTAGAGGAAAAATCCAAGCCGCACTGGGATATTCAAAAAGACATCAATGACAGATTGAGCGAGTTGCATCAAGAAAGTGAACAACCGATTTCATCTTCTTTGGCTGGAGAAAATTCTTTCACCGGAACCTCCAGAATTCAGGATGAAGTTGCTGCTGAACATCAGCCTGAAACTTCTGAAACTTTTCTTAATAATTTATCCAATAAGATCCAACAAGGACTTGAATCTGAAGCAGTAGAGTTGGGGGCTTTGGCCCAGCGACTTGTGAATTCATCTATATATTGGTTAAACAAAAAATGTGAGGCAGAATCCACTTCCGAGGGTCAACTACCTGTTACATCTCAAGCCACAGGTGGTTTTCTTACTGCCGAACTGCTAAAGCTTTTACTAAGGGACCCCAAGGAATTGATTGCTAAGTGCAGAAGTAATGATCCATCCTTTCAGTCATCTGAAGGATCTTCATCAGAAAAGATAGTTAGAGAGTATCCTTTTTTCCCCTTGTTTTGCATTTACTATGGCTCAGTTTAGCTCTCTTTGTTTTTATATACCATGCACTAGGATCTTTCATGTTTTAATTATGTTAACATCTGGCTCATTCATTTCACGTTTTCCTTAATATGCATAAGATATGAACTGCAAATTTTATTTCGGATGGAAATACTACGATCAGAGGTTGGAGAGAGCATTGCGGACTCATTGAAACAGAAGTTTGTGAAACACATATGCTTGCTTCTAGAGACCATTCAGTGCCATCTTGAGGGAGGTTTTTTTGGTGATTGGAGCCTAGATAATTATGTGGGGAAGACCATAAAGGCCAGGTACTTCTATAAAACAATCAAGTTTTTTCTTCCATATGCACTGCTTTATCGACGGGTCAGCTATTCTGAAGCCAAAACAAGCTTGCTTTAGTTTCTTAAGGCGTACCAATTACCAAATACACAATTGCACGTCTGTTTGGTTTTCATCTGTCTTTGCAATCTATCTAGTGACGAATGCTATCCTTATAACAAAAAATAAAAAATAAAAAATGGAAAAACACAAGAAGAAGAAGAAATTGTTTTCCTGAGCCATTAGATGAACGGCTTGTTTGTTGAAGCAAACCTTTTTGCATGAAACGTCAACTATATTTAATTTGACCATTGACAGGATTGGACAGTCAAAATATTATATGTTCTTTGCTTTTGAAAGTTTCCAGTTGTGTGCTAGTATTTCCTTGTTCAAAAGTGGAAGAAATAAGCTGATAGACTAATGTTTGAATGCCCAAATTTTCAGGTACAGTGACCCTCTTGAAGATGTAGTTCATAGGATCTATACAAAAATGGATTTGTTGCTTTTTGCTGATGAGGATGAACCTCCTAATCGCTTACTCAATAGCGAGGATAGCAATCAATCTTTGAGAGAAAAACCAGAGAGAGATGAAATGGGTGAAAATCTTAGATCTAGCGAACCAATATCAGCAGAAGATGAGTCCCAACAGCAGCTTGAACATGATGGTAGAACACAAGGAGTGGTTCAAGAAGAGCATGGTCGTAGATTGATCGAGGCTCAAGAGAGGAGAGAAAGAGCTAGGAGATTTTCTTCTTTTACCAGTTGGGTTCCTGATTTACAGAGAGTTTGGGCCCCAAAGCAGCCAAAGGCAACGAAACCAAAGTCAAATTCACTTCGAAAGCTGTCAAAAAGGAAAAAAAATGCAGAGGAAATCAATGACACAGTATGTGAGACCCCAATGACAGAAAAGAAACGTTCAAACTCATGTCGCAACAGCTTTGACGATGAAGATTACCAAGATAATGACTTCAGTAATCAGTCATGTTCAAGCGTTTCCAAGGCACTGTTTCAAGACGACCTGTAAATTGGAGCCAAGGGGCATTTTTCTGAAGATAATTTGTTTTGGCCAAAAATAAACTCTTGATAAGTTGCTGGCCGGCAATTTTCTAACTCTACATTTGAACCAGCAACTATTTCTAACCATTAGAGTTGTACATTTTCTTTCAACTCTAGTCTTCAATTCTTTTTTTTTTTTTTTTCTTCTTCCCCTTTCGCTCCTATAAAAGAAGTATTAAAGTTTTCTACATTTGAATATCTACATTTTAAAAAAAAAAAGTGATGCCTCTGTGGTGATTTATTAATGTTATTTGCTTATTTCTTTGTATTTCTGAATTCCTAACTAAAGGGAAAATATATAGTACTATGTAGCAAGAATAAGATAATTGATTATTGATACTAATTTTAGTGTTTAAATTTTTTTTTTCCTGCTTTATATATGCTGAGACATGTTAAAACGAAGGACAAGGAAACATTAAGCAGTGGTGCATCTCATTCAGCTTCATTCAAGGCACCACCACCTGGTGATGGCACCAAAACAGTCAGCTCAAATAGGCCATTTGTCATAACTTATGACCCACTAAATTCACAGCTCTGCCTTTCTGGGAGCTTTTGTTGAGAACTCAACTGAGGCAAACTCTCTGACTTGCTTGAGGCTCGCAGCTGCTTCAATACTGGGAACGTAGAAAAGCTAACCAAGCAGGCTGCATGCGCTTCACCCGAACGGACCAATTCATGAAACTGGTTGGTCCTCGTTCCCACCATTTCAAAAATGCTAACAAAATAGAGACGAGGGTCTCGTCATTTCAAAGAGTCGGACTTGACCATGAGAGCCCAGTTCTTGCAGAAGAATTGTTTGGCAGAGTATTGGATGCGTACCCAGATATCAAAACAATAAAGAAACTCCACTCCAAGATTATTTTTGACCAATACCTTCGCCTAAACCAATCACTAGGTATTAAGCTTATGAGGGCTTATGCAGCTTGTGGAGAAACCAGGATCACCCGCCACATATTCGACGAAATTCCTGAGAAGAATGTCATCTTCTTCAATGTCATGATCAGGAGCTACATAAACAACCATTTGTACGACGATGGTCTTTTTGTTTTCAAAACAATGTCTAGCCATGGAATCCAACCTGATCATTACACATATCCTTGTGTGTTAAAAGCATGTTCTGCTTCACAGAATCTGTGGGTCGGTTTGCAAATTCATGGTGCTATTGTGCAAGTTGGGCTTGACTTAAATTTGTATGTTGGGAATGGTCTAGTTGCAATGTATGGGAAATGTGATCGTTTACTGGAGGCGCGGAGAGTTCTTGATGAAATGCCGAGAAGAGATGTCGTTTCTTGGAACTCAGTCGTTGCAGGGTATGCACAGAATGCACGGTTTGAAGATGCACTGGAAGTTTGTAGGGAAATGGAGTCAATAAGGCTGAAACCTGATGCTGGAACAATGGCTAGCCTCTTGCCAGCCGTAACCAACACATCATCTGACAATGTTTCGTACATAAAGGAGATGTTTGATAACTTGGTTAATAAAAGCTTGGTTTCGTGGAATGTGATGATAGCAGTTTATGCAAATAATTCAATGCCTGGTGAAGCAGTTGATCTGTTTCTACAGATGGAGGCGTGTAAACTAGAGCCTGATGCAGTCACAATTGCTAGTATTCTTCCTGCTTGTGGGAATCTTTCAGCTCTGTTGCTAGGTAGGCGACTTCACCAATATGTTGATAGGAAGAAATTTCGGCCAAATTTACTTGTGGAGAATGCATTAATAGATATGTATGCTAAGTGTGGATGTTTAAGAGAAGCACGGGAAGTATTTGAGAGTATGGAGTTTCAGGATGTTGTATCATGGACTTCACTGATTTCTGCGTATGGTAGGAGTGGACAAGGTACTGATGCTGTGGCACTCTTTGCAAAAATGCAAGACTCAGGTATGAATCCGGATTCTGTTGCCTTTGTATCAGTTCTCTCAGCTTGCAGCCATGCTGGATTGCTGGAGGATGGGAAGTACTACTTTACGTTGATGATTGACAAGTATCGCATAGTTCCGAGGCTAGAACACTATTCGTGCATGGTTGATCTGTTAGGACGAGCTGGAAGAGTAGATGAGGCATATACTTTTGTCAAAGAGATGCCAATAGAGCCTAACGAAAGAGTGTGGGGGGCTCTCCTTAGTGCTTGCCGAGTTTACTCCAACATGAATGTTGGAGTTGAAGCTGCGGATAAACTCTTTCAAATGGTTCCCCAGCAAGCTGGTTATTACGTTTTGTTATCCAACATCTATGCTAAAGCCGAAAGATGGCAGGACGTGACA
Organism: Parasponia andersonii; assembly: GCA_002914805.1. NCBI lineage: Eukaryota > Viridiplantae > Streptophyta > Magnoliopsida > Rosales > Cannabaceae > Trema > Trema andersonii. The sequence goes on along the minus strand of JXTB01000156.1, from coordinate 452,803 downwards.
AAAGTCAGATCAATTATGAAAAGCAGAGGGATCACGAAAACTCCTGGGGTCAGCAATGTTGAGCTCAATCAGAAGATTTATACTTTTCTTGCCGGTGACAGATCACATCCAAAGTCCAAGGAGATATATGAAGAGTTAGATGTATTGGTAGGCAAAATGAAAGAGTTGGGTTATGTTCCTGAGACTGATTCTGCTCTTCATGATGTAGAGGAGGAAGACAAGGAGTGCCATCTAGCAGTTCATAGTGAAAAGTTGGCTATTGTCTTTGCGATTCTAAATTCAGAACCTGGCACAACGATCAGGGTTACAAAGAATCTTCGCGTTTGTGGGGATTGTCATACCGCTGCAAAGCTCATATCCAAAATAGTAGAACGTGAAATTGTTGTAAGAGATACTCATCGTTTCCACTATTTCACAAATGGTATTTGTTCTTGTGGAGATTACTGGTAAGCATCATTATAGAGTAGTATTCTTCACTCCGAACTTATTGCTTGGTTCGGAACATCATGAGTTTGTTTTCTTTTCTTTTCTTTTCTTGTTGTTTTGGGTAAAATAATAAGAGAAATAATTGGGAATCACTTCGGAATTTTTACTTTACATTCTAGGCTTTTGATCCTTTTCTCGAACGCATGGGATTTCAGACTTGATTTGTGGTATTGCAGTGGAGTTAAAGAATTTCCAAAATTTGGGACCTTTAGTAATTTTCTCACTTGACTAACTACTGTTTCAAAACTTTTGAAAGTTCAAAGTACTCTGTTTCATCTATTGCAAATATTTTTGGTGAACCGACACAAAATTCTTCGTCAAATCGAAGAAAAATCTAGGACAAGCTAGGCGGCCAGAAAAAACTGGCAGAAGTTCACCGACTTTATGGGTTTAAAATTTATGACAGTAGTTTGAAGATCATACGCCATTGAAGCTTTTTACAAACTTCCAATTGAACTTATTATGCTAAGTCAGTACTGTCTATTGTCCGCGTACTACTTATCTAGATTATTTGATTTGTTCCGTATTACTTGACCATGGCTAGTTTTATCATATTTTTTATCCCCATTTTTAAGACCTGGATGGCTTTATTTGTCGACACCTAAGGCCCTAACTAGCTATCTAGGTCATTATCCAATTTGGCATATATTATAATTATCAAAAATATTGGCATATATTATCCATTGCCAATTCTCCGCAAGAAATTACCATTTGACACAAATAACAATAGTTTATTTAAGCAGAACTGAATACAGATTTCGTGCAGAAAAATGGTTAACATGTCTCATAATCAAATAGTATCAAACAAGAGCATATTTCTAGCGTGATTGGTGGGGTTAATGCAATATTAACTTGTTGGAAAATTACAACTTTTGACCATACTAAATCTGTTAAAAAGAGAGCTTTTTTATTTCTTTTTCTTTTTATGTTTTCATCGAAGTATGAAGTACTGTTAAAATTTGCTTGTCTTCTGTCCAAGATTGGCCAGAAATTACTATACCTTCAAATACACGGCACCTATTTTACTTTTCTTCATTGAGCCCAATTTTGTCTTTTGTCTCCACATGACACCCTCGCCTATAAATACTTAGCCTCTACTCCCTTCTCAATTAAATTAACCAAGAAAGCTTATAATTTAACACTAAACCAAACATTATGGCATACCCAGAGCAAGCCTCTTCCTTCCTACTACTACTATTTCTTATATCCATCATATGTAAGTCATCTGATGCTGCTGGGATAGCCATATACTGGGGCCAAAACGCCAACGAAGGCACCTTAGCCGATACTTGCTCCACAGGCAACTACCAATACGTAAACATAGCTTTCCTCACTACTTTTGGCAATGGCCAAACCCCAGTCCTCAACCTCGCCGGTCATTGTAACCCCGCCGCCAACGAATGCACCCGTTTAAGCTCCGAAATCAAAGCTTGCCAGGGCCGAGGCATCAAAGTCCTCATCTCCATAGGCGGCGCCACGGGAAGCTACTCCCTCTCCTCGGCAGCTGACGCCAAACAAGTCTCGGATTACCTCTGGAACAACTTCCTTGGCGGCCAGTCGAGCTCTAGGCCGCTTGGCGATGCGGTTTTGGACGGTGTTGACTTCGATATCGAGGCTGGCTCGGGCCAGTTCTGGGACGAGCTGGCCAGGTCACTCGATGGACACAGCCAAGCTGGGGAAAAAGTTTACTTGGCTGCGGCTCCGCAGTGTCCTTTCCCGGATCAACATCTAGATGGGGCCATTAAAACTGGTCTCTTTGACTATGTTTGGGTTCAGTTTTACAACAACCCTGGCTGCCATTATGCTGGCAATGTCAACAATGTTCTCTCAGCATGGAACCAATGGAATTCGAGTCAGGCCAAGCAAGTGTTCTTGGGGCTTCCGGCCGCTCAGGCGGCAGCTCCGAGTGGTGGGTTTATTCCGGCTGATGTTTTGACTTCTCAGGTTCTTCCTACCATCAAGATGTCTCCCAAGTATGGAGGAGTTATGCTCTGGAGCAAACAGTTTGATAATGGTTATAGTGCAGCCATAAAGAGTAGTGTCTAAGTATATGCTGTTGAACGTTCGTTGAATAAGTCACATATATGTTGAAGTGACACATTTGCCGTAGTACATGTTAGGGAATAACCTCCCCAATAGACACATAATAGTGGAAGCGATAAAATAAATGAATAGGATACACAAAATTAGCGTGGTTCACCAAATTGGCTACGTCTACGGAGCTGCTGCAGATTTTCACTATTGGGAGAAAAAGAACCTTTACAAGTGTTTACACTCAACACTCTCGACTCACACCCTAGACCCCGAATATAAAAACTCTCAATTTTTTACTCTCACTTTACACTTGGTGTATTTCACATTTTTCTAGGATGATTAGAACAGTAGATGAGAAGCCCTTTTTATAGGTGTGCTTAGGCCTCTCTTACATGTTTTGACAACCAAATCATTCCTTTTTTAATACACGGAATGGACACACACTCATACACGGTTTTCCTTTTTTTTTTTTAAATATCAAACCGTGTCTCTAACACGGTCTCAACACGCCTTTGCTAACAAGAATAATGCATTAAATGCATTCACATGCATTCCAACAGTAACAATCTCCCACTTGAAGACTAATTTCAATTATGTCTTCACACTTTGATCAATGCAGCAACTCGTCTTTTCTTCTTTATACTTGCAAGCCAACTGAAGCTGAACACAGCTTCAGTTTGTCAATAGTCACTGTCTTTGTTAACATATCAGCAGGATTCTGACTACCATGAATCTTCTCAAGAGCTATAACTCCATCTTCCAAAGCTGAGCATATGAAATGGTACCGAATCTGTATATGCTTTGTCCGAGCATGATAAACAGGATTCTTCGCCAGATGAATAGCACTTTGACTGTCACAATGCAAAGTGCTCTTCCTATAATTCTGACTCTATTCCTCTAAGAAACTTTGTAACCATATCAACTCCTTGCTTGCTTCTGTCACAGCAACATACTCTGTTTCAGTAGTATATAGAGCGACAATCTTTTGTAACTTTGAGACCCAGCTAATCGTTGTACCACCTAATGTGAATACATATCCAGTAGTACTCTTCCTGCCGTCTACATCACTAGCCATATCAGCATCTACATAGCCTTGTAAACCCATATCTGACTTTTTGAAGCACAGTGACATATTACTAGTACCTCTCAAGTATCTGAGAATCCACTTCACTGCTTCCCAGTGCTGTTTTCNAGAAACACAAAACGATGTTTCAGTTCAAGGGAAAAAAAAAGACGACGTTGACTGAAAAATAACTATTGACGACATGTAGTTTTAGTACACAAACGACATCAGACTCCTAACAGCAGCATGAAACTATTATGGAATTTTTTATTTTTAAATTTTACCTATCAATTTTTTAAAAATTAAAGTTATTCTCCCATTTAATGATCACTCGCCCCTCCCAATTTTTAATTTATAAATTTTATCTATGATTTTCTAAAAAATTTATTTCAAAGATTTAGAAATCAGTTTTGTAGAAGTAGAAAATAAGAGTTTCAACAAAAGTTCAAACTAGTTAAGGTGAACTTTTTATAGAATTTAGAATTAGTAATTTATTTCTATTGCTTTAACTCTTGAATTAAAGCTTTTATTTGATGAATTAAGGTCTAAGGAAACCTTATATATGGTTGGAAAAACAGAATTTAAGTAAAGGATTAAAGTTATACTTATAGCCCTAAAGTGTACTAGTTAAAAATTTAAGCGTTGTCATGTATAGTAGATTAAATTTTTATATTTGTAATCTGATTTTCTAAACTTGAAGTGTATATTTTATGGATCCTAATATTTATTACACTCATTTGATGGTTGGTTATGATGACACATAAGTATAAAAGTGGTTTTAAACTTTGTCTAAACGAAAGGAATTCAAATGTACCTAGGTTGCTCTAAATGATCTTCTTTGAATTGTATATGTGGGAATTGGCTTGTTGATTGTTATTACAAGTCTTAAACCATTATTTTAATCATGTGGGGACGTCCTAAAAATAGGGGAGGTGCTGTCCAAATATTTTTAGAACCAAATGGTACCATTTAGAAGCAAATGGTCTAGTTTTTATAAAAGTAGATGACATTTTGGTTCATTTTGTGATTAGGATTCCTTCTTTTATAAAAGCTATGATTCGGTCTTGTACTTGTTTTCTTTACGCATTTTATATTATAGTGATAATGTTAGTAATAAAATTGATATCAGATCATCCACACACCTTGCCACAGAGGATACTGATCTTTTCCACTATCTTTTCTACCAGACACAAGAAAGTGAAGATTTATTTTAACTGCATCATAAGAACAATAGTAGATATAAGATGTTTTCTTACATGTTTATGTGTAATATTTCAATTATATATTATTTATATTATTGTTATAAAGTTTACAGAAACATAAACATGGTATGATCATTTAAGCATGATTTTCAAAGAAATGAAGTTTTCCACGCATTGGATTTAAAGTAGTACCATTGTACTTATTTTACAAGATATATTTTAAGTACATTGTCTAGTCTGTCTGCATTGGGTAAGTATAGTTTGCACAGACATCCTTCCTGCATAGGTGGTCATGGCTTACCAATTGTCGGGACTGAGCATTATACTATGAGATTTATTAGATGCATTACCTAGTCGGTCTGTGTTATGTAGGTATAGTTCACATTGGCCATGCCCGCATAGGTGGGCACGGCCTACCCACTGTCACGACTTTGTAATATACTCAAGGGCCTTATAAAGAAATATTTTCTAAGAAAAGTACATCAAAATGAAAAGTTATGAAAGAAAGAGTACAATGGGAATTTCAATGAAGTTTATGTATAAAATATTTTCACGAGCATGCATGATCTTTACTTACTGAGCATTAGCTCATTTAGTTCCTGTGATACAGGTGATGAGATATATGATGTATAGAGTTGTTGGTTGATTAGCACGCTTTCTTGTCGCCATAATCATACCGATGTAGGCGAGCTTGACTTGTGAGCGATATTTTCTTTGTATTTTGATCTTTTGATATGATGTAAATATCACTGCGGATGATAAGATAAATGGATAAGGACTTTTTGGTTATACAGTTTGTAAAGACACTTTCAGAAAGTAATGCCACGTAGATTCTTTTGTTTTAGAGTTTAAAAAGTTTAAATTGGCCCAAATTTTTGAACAAAACTAAATTTATGGTTTATAAAAGAGTAATGCTTCCTAGTTTGACCTACATAGTCATATAGTTAAGCTAGGAGGCATAACAAATTAGAGTTCTTTAGCTTCTCAAAAAAAAAAAAAGGTTTGAGTTCTTGAGAAATTGTTTTAGAGTTCTTATGTGACAGAGAAAGTTATCATTCAGGCTTCTTGAAAAAGAGTTAATTTTTAGAGTTATTGAGAGTGTGTTTAATTTTTAAGGTTTTTGAGGGAGTTAATTTCAAGTTTTAGAGTTCTAGAGAGAGATAGTCAATTAAAAAAGAGTTAAAATTTAGAATTCAAAGTATATTCATTTATAATAATGAGAATTTAATCTAATAAAATGATTCTAATTTTTTATATTTTTTTAAACGGGTCGGATTTTTTTATCAATTGTGTTTGATGGGATATGCTAAGTAAGAATAGTCTAGTTGAGAAAGAAGATTTTAGTATTCAATATATATTATATGTGGTCATTTATATCATTTTATATAAGGTTATTATTGTTATTAATGAAAAATCAAATAACGGGTGAAAGGAGAAAAAAAAAAAAGACTGACAACTGAGGTACATAAAGTGAAATTTCTAAAAGCAAATTAGGTGAAATTAACTATTTTTATAGTCAATTTTAGAAAATACATATTTTTCAATAGTTTTTAAACAAATACACTCACTTAAAAAAGACGATGTAAAAGGATTTATAGCTCTAGACATGATATATAGCGCTAGATAAGCTCTCTAACAACTTGACAAAAAAAAAATTATTCGATTATTCGAATATTAAGCGCTACAAAAGGTGTTGAGTTCGCTTAAAAAGATGTCCAAAAACTAAGCTCCATATCTAACTAGATTTGAACTCTTGATGCGATAAGTATTGGTAACAACTTTTTATAATAAAATTAAAAATAATTTATTCAACAAAAAATTATTAAAATGATATATTTCATAACACATATTTTAGAAAATAAGTATTTTGCCAAAAACCCTTATATATGAAGAATTTCAACACATTCACTCATCGAGAGAGCTGGGAATTAAATCAAGGAAATACAAAATGACATTGCTCTTTCTCATTAATTTAGCATATGTGTTGCCTTGCCTCTTAGGAATATGCTTTCGTTTCATCGAATAGTTGCTAATGAAATCTAGAGGAAAGAGGAGAGCAAGGCACATGCCCCCAGTATCTAGTAACAATCTACAGGATAAAAAAAATCAAAAACAAGAATTTAAATTAAGAAAAACACCCATGACTTTTTTTTCTTTTTTCTTTTTAATGGAGAAAATCCATGAAGCTTCTTTCTTTTGTCAACCCGCCTTTAGGATATTTTATCTCCCTTTAGTTGCTCCTTAGGTGATTTCTTGGGAACTGTTCTAAGAATGAAAATGTCGTTTTCTTAAGGATTCCTATGAGTTCTTTTAACTATTGTCTTTTATGGAAATTTTTAGTTATTAGCTAAATTGTAACTAGAATGAAATTATATTTGTGATCAATTTACATAGTTTACTAGGCGATGGATTTAAAATTTCCTTTGTAAAAGAATTCTAATCATCAATTTTCTGTGAACAATGATCCACTATGATAAATTGGTAATTTCCTTTAAAATAATTTAATTTAGTGTCTCATTCATTCATTATCACCTAAAAAATCACATCATTCAAGTTTTAATATTTTCCATAGTCTATATGTCAACGTTCTCTCACAGGCGGTGCTCCATTAATAAGCGTTATCCGCAAATAAAATGAACAATTCTTATCGTTGTATATTAAAATAGTTTTACTGAACAATAATCGAGATCATGATATATATATATATATATAAGTAAACGTCAATACATAATTATGTATTTTTTTTTTTGAGAAAATAATTATGTACTAATTAGATTCATAGGTAGAGTATTATTTTAATTACATAATATTAGGGTACATA
>JXTB01000156.1:383811-416634 GCA_002914805.1 Parasponia andersonii | reverse complement strand
CATGTCATTCTGGTATTAGACATCTGTTGTGAATGATGATGATGATGGATTTTGAAATTAATTTCATGTTTTTAAGTAATTGTTCAATTTATGTTTGGTGGTGTATACGAACTATGGGAGTGGTTCACGGGATGGAATTCCGAATATTTTGTTTAAATGGACTGTTTTTATAAAAATTAGAACTTTTGATACTTTTTAAATAAATTAAGGAATTTTCCACCTTTGTGAAATTCCCCTTCTGCCACTAGCTCGGGTTTTGGGTCGTGACAACTTCGGCTCCCTCTCACCTGGTTTGTTTTTTCTCTAATCCAACTGGATGTCCAGGTCTGGTGTGACTCAACCAGGAGTCAATTTTTTTTTAAAATCCATTTAACCTAAGTCTTCAGTAACTAATATCATTAAGTCTATTACTTTAAGTCTAGGCCCAGATCCAATAGCCAAACAAACCATTTAGTCAAGGCCCATTCAATAAGTAATTTATTTACTTTAGTCAAGGCCCATTCTATTTACTTTTCTCTCGTATTAGATATATATATATATATATATATAGATAAAAACAGGTTAAAAAAAAAGGGTCTCGTATTAGATAAATATATCTATTGATTTATAAGCCAAAAAAAAAATAAAAACAAAAACAAAAACAAAAACCGATAAAAAAACAAAAAAGAAAGAGTGAATAAGGTGAATCTGGTGCTAAATCTGTTCCTATTCTTGTTCAGTCTGAGGGTGTCTTCAATACAGGCGTTCAACTTATATAAACAAATAACGATGTGTGGTCCCGATGGATCTTTCCCTAGGATGCATGGTGATAGAAAAACAGAGATAGAAGGTGTATAAATTGAATAAATCATTGTATAGTCTGAAGCAATCTCCCAAGAGCTAGTTTGAAAGATTCACAAAATCTATTGAAGCATTTGGTTATCATCAGAACAATTCAAACCACACTCTGTTCCTGAAGAAGAAAAATGGTATTATTATTGCACTTATTATTTATGTTGATGACATGGCGGTAACATAAAATGATCCAGTTGAAAGAAAGGCTCTGCAAGAATATTTGTCCAAAGAATTTGAAATAAAAGATCTAGACTCCTTAAAGTACTTTTTAGAAATTAAAGTATCTTGATCTTAGAAAGGTATTTTCTTGTCTCAAAAGAAATATGCTTTGAATCTTTTGGAAGAAACTGGGATGTCAGTATATCAACCAATAAATATACCAATTGAGGAAGGATTGAAATTGTGTGTTGAAACTGATCAAGTTCTAGCTGACAAAGGGAGATACCAAAGACTTGTTGGCAGATTGATGTACTCAGCACACATAAGACCAAATCTTGTATATGCTTTGAGCATCATCATCCAATTTATGCATAATTCAGGTGAGCAGTATATGAATGCAATCGTATGAATTTTGAGATACTTAAAATTAGCACCAGGAAAAGGAATTTTGTTCTCTAGAAAAACCAAAGAACAAACTATCGAAGTATACACTGATGCAGATTGGGTTGGAGATAAAACTGATATGTGATCTACTTTAGGATATTTTACCTTTATAGGTGGCAATTTCGTTACTTAGAAGAACAAAAAATAAAGTATCGTTGCTCGCTCAAGTGGTGAAGCAGAACTTAGGGGAATGGCTCTTGGAGTTTCTGAAGGCTTGTGGCTAAATCTTCTCCTTCTGGATTTGGGTTATTAATCGAATAAACCAATTCAATTGTACTGTAATAATAATTCTGCTTATGATATGACCCATAATTTAGTTCATCATGATTTAACAAAGTATGTCGAGATCGACCGATTTTTTATTGTAGAGAAATTGGAGGAAAAAAAGCCTAGAATTATCAAAAATTCGATCAGAAGAGCGATTGGCAGATGTTGTCACCAAAGCAATCTCAAATTATATACTTTCAAAATTTGTGGATAAGTTAAGTATAATAGATATCTACGCACCAATTTGAAGAGGAGTATTGAATTATTTCGTAAATCAATTAGAATTAATTACAAAAGATTTATAATCAATTAGAAGATAATTTCGATTGCATATTTTTAGTAACTCTAAGTCCTATAAGTTGTACCTAATTTTTCAGAATCAATATAAGAAAAACTAGTCTTTCAGTCTGACACGGCCCACAAGCACAAGCATATTTTTTGTCGCGCTCGTATTTGTACTAGGCCTTTATCGTGTCGAACATAGTGTACCAAATGTCCTAGTGTATCTTTGTGTCCATCTTCGATCGACCTATTTAATTCTCGTGGTAGTCAATATTTCATAAATATTTTAAAAATATTTAATTAAATAATTATATTTTGATTTAAAATAATAATAAAAATATGTAATATAACTATAATTATTTGAAAAGAAAATATTTAGTTAAAAATCACTAATACAAAATTATTTTTAAAATAAAGAATAAGAAAAGTAAGTTTATTAATAATCAAAAATAAAAAAGACATACAAAATTTACAGATATAAATAATATAACAAATAAAAATAAATATTTTTTAAAGTATTCAGAGTCACATTTTTCTTGCTTTTTGAGTCATGCTATACTTATGCCTAAGGTCATGTCATATCATATCGTACCGTCCTATAGCATCGAAAAATTAAATTCTAGCATGGTCTAATATCTCGTGTCATGTTTGGCACGACCCAAAGTCACTTATATCATGTTGTGATTAGTACCAATTTTTTCGTGTTATACCCTCGTCCTAAATAGTAATCCAGCCTATTTGACATCTCTAACTAATGGTAACAAACTATGCTAAAAAATAAATAAATAAAAAAAGAAAAAATAAATTAGGCTAGGTATTAACTTTTGTTAATTTATTTCTTTTCTCCTTTTATATGGTACTCTTTTCAAATTAGTTCTACAACTTCTAAAATTTTGGTTTTAAAATGTATGGTACTGTTGTTAACCAGTATGTGGCATTAGCTGCTTTAATTTAAATAATAATAATAATAATAATTATTATTAAAAACAATAAAAAAAAGGCGCGCTCCGTTTAAAAAGTTACCACTGTTGAGCGCTTGTCCGCATATGGGCTTTTTCAATTTTTCTTTTAAATTTTATATTTTTATAACTTAGAAAGTTTACTTTTATTGTTTGCATAACTTTTAAAGATTATTTTGACGAAATGAGTGAACTCAAATGGTAAAAGTACTCGTTATTTGGGATCTCGGTCTTAGATTCAAGTTACATCGGAAGTAAGCGTGAAATTTATTATCTCTAATAGGGTGCGGTGGGAATTAGATAGTAGTAGGTATTTTTTTTTAATTTGTAATAAGTGATGGTTATTAATTAAGCCTCATTATTTTTTAAAAAAAAAAGATTACTTTTGTTTGTGCTTTCTTATTTGGTTGACTATACTTTTACAAATGATTTTTTTTCAAGTGCAACTCGTCGGTGCTCACTTCATTCTCATTGGTTTTATAGTCATTCGATCGTCCATAAAATTAATCATACGGATAGTTAGCGAATGACATTTCAAATGACAAATTAAGGGAAATTTTATAATTAGATTGGTTATCTGTGTTTGTTTTTGAATATTTTAATAAAATTTGCCTTTTATTTTTGCCTCATCGAGATTTGTCAATTTTCCTCTTTGTTACTTCCACCTAGTGCCGAAGTCAGGATATTTTTATAATAGAGGCCAAATTATTATTATTATTATTATTGTCGTCGTCGTTATTATTTTAAATAATAGTAGATACAAAAATAACTAAAATTTCATAAATGGTCAAAAAATGTAAAAAAAAAAAAAGGATAATACAAAAGAAAAACCATGTTAATAAATTTTCTATTTAAAAATCCTACTACGTACAAATATAAATATAAAATGCAAAATAGAACCATAATCTTGACTTATATGTACTTTAATTTTAGGAATTTAGTCCTCCAAAAAAAAACTTTAAGTATTATAAAAACATCTAAAAATTTAAAAACAAGAATTATTGAAGAAAAAATTGAACAATTGTTTTTATAATTTTAATACAAATGAGAGAAAAATTGATAAAAGAAAGAAAGAAACATTAGCATATCATTAAGTTTTGTATAATTTAGTTATTCTTGAATAAAATTACAAAGAAGCTTCATGCAAAATAAGAACAAAAAATCCTTTAAAAAAGGGGAGGGGAAAAGAGGAAGAAGTATAAGCTTCAATGCTTAAACAAGATGATAAATCTTCCATATAAAAACTCCCTATATAGATAAAAATACAAACGTAACAACTAATTTGATTTTAATTAAAATTGTATACACCATATATATATATATATATAAGCAACATGACTCAAGGAACTATTTAATTTAATTTTTCTTCACTTTTCTATTTTTATGGAGGTTTGGAATGTTGTGAGAGAATAAGGAAAACATTTTCAAATTCTTTTTTTTTTCTCAATTTGGATTTCAAAAATTGAATAAAAAATAGAAATTTAAAAATTTAAATAGGTCCTAACTGAATGAATAAAAATGTAATTATATATCTTATATAAGGGACAATGTTGGAAGAAAAATAGTGGGGGCAAATTAAAAATTCACAAAACTTTTACATGTAAAATGAAAAAGATGAAAAATTTAAATGGGAGTCACGGCCCCCACTTGCCCCCACCTTCCCTCGGTCCTGATTTCACTCCCAAATTAAAAATGACTTCTTACAAAATTATAGGACCAAAGTACCAAATATTGAAAAATTTTGGATGTGTCAAATTTTTTGAATAATTCAGATTAGTTTAGAAAAATATCACTTTTTGTAATCGGTCGAGTTTCCTCAAATATTTTGACTAGTTCTCTCAAGTATCTCATTAATTAATAAAAAATTATATTGTTCTAAATACTTTTAAAATGCTATTTTTCTAATTAAAATTAGAGATTTTTCAAAAACAATTTCAAAATTCCAGATTTGTCAATTTTTTTTTTAAAAATTAACATAAAAAAATCAAATTTCCTCAATTAAAAAGATTTAAAGACATTTATCAGCCCAAAACCAAAATAAAAAATATTCATGAGATCACATCTAAATTGAAGATGTTCATGATCTCCAAAGAAAATTTCTAATTTGTATGCTTATCTTCGATCCATTTCTTTCGAATATCAGGAATTTTGAAATTTCACTATTCTTATCAAGCAATTGATTGTAGTCAATTTATTTTTTATTTCTGAATTTTTCAAAAAAATAAATAAATGTGCTATTCTTATCATTACTTTATATGGTTTTCCCCTTAGAACCCTAAAAACCCATTTCAATTTCTAAATTGAGATTCAGTGGAAAATATGTCGTTGTCTATGTTTGGTAATGGTGAATAGCAAATCATTGTGAATTGAATTATGATAAATAATTGGTTAATTATGATGAAAAATATGTCTAGGTTAATAATTCCAAGCTAATTATAAGATGATTACTTAGATTAGCCGATTTTCTTAACTTAATGCATTAATTAGGTTAAACTACGAGAGCTTATTCAAGATAATCCAATTAATAGAATATAAATAAAGGACTTGTTTTATCTACTAGTGAAACTCAAGAAAAAATAGAGATAACAAAGATAATTAATATCTCTCGTTAATAATTTTGAATAGTATTGAATATAAAATTTAATAATTAATTTGATAGAACATTTAATGGTGGCAAATGAACTTTTAACGCATTTATTTTACTCCTTTATTTATATAATTTCATCTTATTTTTTTTTGTTTTATTAGGTTTAGTTTTAATTTCGAAAAATTCTCATAAAACTATAGAATTAATAGTTTATTAGTTATACCGATTTCTTATAAAATCGACTCTTACTACAATTATAGTACATTAAACTAACATAAGAATAGTAAGAATTTAATATGGCGGTTGAATGACTCACCACGTATGTTTCCAAATAAATTAGTTTAGTAGGACGTTTAATGATGATTGTAATCATATTTTATAAACCTTATCTAAGATTGTCTTTTTCTACTACCAGTTATCGTTTTTCTAGGTTTAGAAAATGCGTTAAATTCCTTTTTTTTTTGGAACTATTTTCACAAGATGAATTATAAATTTCAAATTTACTCAATTTCACATCTGCCATCGACCCAGAGTTTGGGTTATGACATATGAAGTATTTAAAAGATTTTTTATTCGTTTGCAAATGATCGTTTTTTGTCCTCTAATTCTATTCGTTTTTGCGTAACTTTTAAATTCATGTAAAATATGGATTTTTCTATTAATAAAATTTATTTATTTTTTATTTATGGTCAATGTTACATTGTGATTATTTGAATATGAAACAATAATTAAAAAAATAAACCGGCCGCAAAACTTAATTCAATTTACTAGTGCATACATAAGTAACATAAGTAACATAATTAACCGCAACGTCAGTAAAAGAATTTTCTTGTTGATAATCAAAGAAAATAAAAACCAAATCCATATTATATAATTTTTTTGCTATATATATCTATAAAGAATATTTTTTGCCGCTAACAGTTTTGTAGATAATGGTGCAATTTTATGTAAGTGACTAGATTAATAACATTTTTCCAAATATCATTTCTGGTTTAGTAATTTTTTGAAAATGTCACTAAAATTTCTTTTTACACTTTTGAATTTTTTGTTACTTATTAAGTTAAATAATTTAATAATATTTGGAAGTGTCACCACTATAATTTAATTTAGTAGCTTTTTGTAAACGCTAGTGAAAAGAATGATGCAGTGATATTAATGTTACGAAGACTTTTATATAGAAACGAAGACGGAGCCAAAACAGACCACCTCTCACTTTTTAAAAAATTATATTTTTTACTCTAATTTTATCTAAAAATTTCACATTTATCCTTTATTTCTCCTCTCCAGTCTAACTTTTTATAATTATAGTTTTTGTCCTTATTTTATAAAAAAAATTCAATAATGCCCCTGATATGACCACTAATTTTTTTTAAATTTATAAACTTTACTTTATATAATTTTGAAATACTAAATTTTACCCTAATTTTGATTAATGTTTCTTTGACTTCATTTTAAATATTCTTTTTAATTTTATATTGATCAAAGTTGACTATTGTATTTTAAAATTAGCTAAAAAAAATTGAAGTATGCCTCTTCTAAAAGAATTTCCTAAGTGTAGACACGTGGATATCCCACACTTGCGACAAATATTAGTAAAATTATGTAATAACGATAGTTTTAAATGTCACATGTATTTTTTAACAGCAGTCGAAAGATATTAAAACTCTCTCTCGCGGTTCCACTACAACATTCGAACCCTTTCTCGGCTGTTGAACTGCTAAAAAAATTCACTTAACATACTTAATTTAAGTCTATTTTTTTATACAATTTTTCCCCCGCCATGAATTCTGGGTTTTCGCAATTTTTCGGTCAGATACTGGTCCCAACTTGGGACATTTATATGCTCCATAAAATAGCTTACACCTACTACATTTGTATTGTCTATTTATTAACGTACATACACGGCAGAGATGATGTTTTCGAAAGATATTCCCAAATCTGTACACGAATTGAAGACCACTGCCTTAAAGTCATATCATAATAAATTATTTGGAAAGCTTAAATTAATTATGTCACGTCATATTATTAATCTATGATTTTTTTTACTACAATCTGAATTTCAATTTAAAAATAAATTATTTGGAAAACATAAATTAATTAATGTCGCATCATATTATTAATCTAGACTTGTTTTTTGGTTGCAGTCATTAATTTCAATTTAAAAACAAATTATTTGGAAAACGTGATTTAATTAGTGTCGCATCTTATTATTGATCTATGACTTTTTTTTTTTTTAAGTATAATCATAACCGGAGAAAAATCGCCATTCTCAAAAAAGAATTTCACGCTAGTACTCTTACAAATATTCTCTCATCGTACTTTTTTCCTCAACTCATACTTCCCTTTTAATATCTCAGTCGAGGAAAATACTTAAAATGTTCTTCAACTCATACTTCCCTTTCAATACCTCAAACCAGGGAAATTCTTAAAATGTTTATATATTAGGGCGATTAATAACTAAAAAAATAACTTTTTTATATAAAACTCAAATTTTTATTCTTCTTCGTCTTCTGCCTACATGAGATTTTATTTTTTTTACATTTTTAATATTTAGCCAAATTCTAACAATAGGTCATCATTTTTGACCTACGGCTAAGGGCTAGTCCTTGTCATGGGATTGGTTAAAGGAGTGAGTTTGCCAGAGAACAAATTAGCTATAATGGCATCTCCATCGTCTGATCAGCACCTTCCCCTTCGCAAATCAGTTTTTTATTTATTTAATTTTTTTTAAAGTAATATTTAAACTTTCCGTATAAAATAATTAACAATAAATAATAAACTCTTTTTTATCAATTAAAAAGTATAAATTTAAAATTTGAAATAAGATAATAACAAAAAAGAAATGTATCAAATTGTTTGAGTTAAATTTCTAATACACCATTTTGTATTGAATTTATTTCTAAAGAGTAAAGAAGTACTACCCCATTAGAGAAGTGTAGAAAACAAATTAAAAAATATGATTAGAAAAACCAAGAAAATAAGGGCAGAAAAAAGAAAAGAAAAGAAAAGAAAAAGACTAAAGACACATCTAAAAGTTAAAAAGAATTTCCCTTTCAAAAAAAAGTAAAGTAAAATAAAATAATTATCCACCGCCCATCTTTTAATTTTTATTATTTCACCAGTTTAAGTTGCTCTGCCATTTTCGGATCTCCTCTACACTACACATACCAAAAAGGGAACCTCTGCCAGTTTCAAATCTTCTCTATTGTTTTCTTGTCCTTTCAACTCTTTTTCCCTACTTGCTTGCTACTACGAAATTTCTCTTAACTCCCACTCTATTCTCGACTGAAAATGAACCAACAGGTATTAGAACGAACAAAAATAAATAAATAAAGATGGTAGGTAATTACAGGTTCTAGAACGAACAAAAGAAATTGAAGCTCTTGTTTGCTGTTTTCAGTACTTAATAATCACAATTTGTTGATGGATTTTTGTTTTTTTTTCCTTTGGATTACATATTTATTCTCCCATTTTAGCTTTCAATGAAGTAGCCATGGATCTCATCTTCTGATTCAGATTTTTGAATTTAGTTTCCAAGTTTACTTTCTGCCCGAATTTAAGAAATTCTAATTTTTTGTTAACTATTAAAGAAATGGCTATTCTTCAATTAGGGCACCAAGCAAAACAACCTTACGGGTTTT
Source organism: Parasponia andersonii (assembly GCA_002914805.1). NCBI lineage: Eukaryota > Viridiplantae > Streptophyta > Magnoliopsida > Rosales > Cannabaceae > Trema > Trema andersonii. The sequence continues at coordinate 407,461 of JXTB01000156.1, read as the reverse complement.
GCACAAAGGATATATAACAAAAGTATTCGTCTTGACGACATAGCCGAATCCATACCAGGAAACTCAAAGGGATCGCTATTGTCTGAACTGATCGGAAGGGAAGAAGCAAACCCTTTATTTTCAGCTATTAAAGTTCAATGAAATGTGGTTCGGCACATGTAACATCTTGTGCAACTCATGTAATCTCAACCATTTAAGGTAATCTCACGCTTATAATTTGAGCCTTACTCGTGTGGAAAAAAACCGATACCCAACACTTGCCGCTCCTAAAGGCTTAGATATTTTGTATTTTTTTTAGTGAGATTTAAAAATAATACTTATTATAAATTAAAAAAAAAATTATATATATTCTACCAAAATTTAAACCTACTTAAATTTACACACACTCCTCTTGTCAGTATTACACTCCTCTTATCAGTATTGTGGACCTACCAACGATAGAAAGAACACCACTCGTCTTTGAACGATCAGCCGGTACTGGTCGCATGTCGGTATACAATACTTACAAGACAAATTCTTATTATTAACGTGCTGTTCGGCCAATAAATGTCATGCACATGTATATATATATACATATGTACCAAACATATAAGATGGGTTGAGCAAGTTTTTCCGCCACATTCAACAAATTAAGATAATTAAGCTTTTTTAGAAAGTAAAATCCGAGAGCTTTTAGGTATGGCAGAGGAGAAGATGAAGATTGAGATCATCAGAACAGAAACCATAAAACCTTCCTCTTTGACTCCACTTCACCTCAAAATGTACAAACTTTCTTTTCTGGATCAGCTTTCTCCTCCAATTTACGGCCGAGTAATATATTTCTACCCTCAGAGCGACGCTGCCCGTGTTCCTGAGCAAAGAACACAGAAGCTAAAGAAATCGCTCTCCGAATCCTTGTCTTGCTTCTACCCAATGGCCGGCAGAATCAATGACAACACATTCGTTGAATGCAGCGACGAAGGAGCTCCTTTTGTGGAAGCTCGATGCAATGGCCTTCTCTCAACCTTTCTACAAAACCCGGCGGATCTTTCTCTACTCCAACTGTTGCTTCCAACCAAGGTCGAATCACCGGAAGCAGGAACGTGGCCTCTAATGCAAGTTCAAGCCACTTTCTTCGACCGTGGCGAATTAGCAGTGGGTATCTCTACGTCCCATAAATTAACCGATGCAGCCTCAATGGCTTTATTGATGACCAGTTGGGCTAAAACCTCAATCGGGTCGGATCAAACGGTTGTTCCCGTGTTTGACGCGGCTTCCTACTTCCCTCAGAGAGATCTATCCCACTTCAAGCTTCCCCCCATGGAGATGAATAAGCTCGAATGCGTCACGAAAAGGTTTGTGTTTGATAAATCAAGGGTTGTTGATCTTAAAGCCAAAGCTGCCAGCGGCGACGCCAAGCCACCGACAAGATCCCAAGCTGTGACGGCTCTCATCTCGAAATGCGTAATGGCTGCTTCACGATCTAACTCAGGAGTTGCTAAGAAGTTTTTCTTAACGCAAGCTATGTCCTTGCGCAAAAGGGCTGAGCCGCCGTTGCCGGAGAATTTGTTTGGAAATGTTTTGACGTTTGTTTCTGTAGAGGTAAATGAGAATCATGAAGCCGAACTGAAGACTCTGGTGGCCGATTTAAGGAAAGGTATCGAAGATTTCACCGTTAACAAAGCGATAAAACTGCGAGAAGATGACGCATCGGAAGTGATTTTCCAGGACTTAAAAGAGGCAGGAGAGTTAATGGGAAGAGATGATAGAGACGGCTTGATCGTCAGCAGTTTCTGTAATTTTCAGTTGTACGAGACAGTTGACTTTGGGTGGGGAAAGCCAATTTGGGTGACTATTCCCGTTTCTACCGGCCGCAGTAATTTTCTGACGTTGATGGATACAAAAGAGGGTGGAGTTGAAGCTTGGGTGACTTTGAACAAAAATGACATGGCCTTGTTTGAGAGTGACCCTGAGCTTCTTGAATTTGCTTACCCATCTACTCAAATCTCAATTGTTTGAAAGTAAGAAGTTAATTTCTAGCTACTATAAATTTTGTTTGTCTCACGGCCAAGAATTTATGCATCTTTCCCACATCAGTAAGAATAAACAAGTCTGTTCGTTTTCCCTTTTGAGTGCTTTAATCGTCTGGTACGACGTTAATGTTATTGTGATGCAATTATCAATACAAGTCATGTTTTACATGTTGTTTACCGCCTTTTAAATAATATTTTAATTTTTTGAATTTATAAGAACGTTTCATCCATGAGTTTAGACTAAATGCATTAATTACGATCGCGTACATTTTCAAGTATAACAAAAATCTCCCGCCAAATTGTGATAGCGTTAAAATATCTCTGCTGTTATTAGATGACATTAAGGTCAAAATATAAAGGATCATAAACTTATTCCTAGAAGAAAATTATATCACATAAAAATTCTGATTGAATAAGAGACAAGCTTAAACTTGTAACCGAACAATAATTTGATAAGCCACCAGTCTGGGTTACCTATGTAAAATACTAAGGATGAAAAATACCAATGTCGACGGAATTGTCAAAATTTTGATTTACAGATAATATTGATAAAAATGTCAATGTGCACAAATGTTTGGGAAAAAATAAATACTTTGAGAATAACTCTAATTTTTCTAATAGAACTTTATCAAATGCTAAAATAACTAATATATAATATTACTTGATTTGATGATAAATTTTTTTCTTATATGTTGTATAATATACAATGACTTCTTTATGGTTAGGATAGAGAATTAACATGTACGTAGACTATAATTTACAATATTTAAACACTCTCTACTAAGAATATATAATATTATACAAATTGTAACATACTAATTAAATGCAAATTAAAGATATCACTTCTAAGTTTCTTAAATATAATAATTGAGTTAAAAAGAGTTTTTAGGAGATTAGAAAATATTAGGTAGGTTTCAAACTTTTGATCTTGATTTAAAGATTCTAACAATATATTTGCTGACATACCACATATCTAGGATAATTTTTTTATATAGTTCATGTGTATTTCTTGATCTTTTCCTACTGTCAATCCATAATTTAGATTTTAATTCAAGTTTAAATAAAATAATGTAATAATTTTTATTTTTTAACAAAAGAGAAAAAAATTGTAATAGATTAAATATTTTACAAAAAGAAAAAATTTTCCGATCATTTTCGATACTATATAGATATTTCCACAAAAATCCTCGATATATTCATGGATATTTCTGGACATTATGAATATTTTATGAACATTTTGGAAAGAAAAATCTTAAAGAAAATCTTTCATCCCCTTTTTCTATATCGAGACTTCAAAATATGAATAATGTCGTGAAAATATTAACAATGTCGATCGTGGACATTTTCATCCTTGAAGATAAGTTCGAGAGTGTTATGCCAACCGATAAGCCACATGGCATTTCAGCCATTATGCTTTTATTACTTAAAGAGTACCATTAAAATCGATTTGTTTACAGAAATGCTACCTTTGTCTTTGCACCCCAGGTTTAGAAATACACCAACTTAGATCGTACGATTCCACCACTTATGTTTTTCTTTTTTCTTAGGAAATCACCACTTATGGTTTAGGATCGTATAATTGTCCTCCTCCTTCAAAGTTTAGGTAAAATCGTCCAAACTCATTTCTTAACTCTAGGCACAAAATCCGGCCTTTTGGCAAAAAAAAAAACAATACAATTTTTTTAAAAAAAACGGGAGAAAAAAAAAAAAGGAAAGGCTTCTAATGGAAATCCAGCCCCATAGTTCAAAAACTTGAAAAATACTAGATGCGCCGAATATGATATTGCATAGGAAAATTTCGAAAAACAAATTGAAAATCCCGGATTTAAATTTGGGCTTGTTACAAATTCTAAGCTTAATGTACCGAAAATTGAAAAATCCTGGATGGGCTTTTTCTGAAAATTCTATTTAGAAGATATCACTTTTTAAAAGTTTTATTAGAAAAATAACATTTTAAAAAAATATTTTGAAAAGTACTATTATTTCTTCAAAATTGGTATTCTTTAATGATAGTCGAGATAATCAGTTAAGTTACTTAGGGCAACCAGTCCAATTAGTTGAAGTATCAAGTTACCACAGGTAACTCGACTAGCTACCTTAAGAATTTTATTAATTAATAAAAGTAGGATTTTCTAAATACTTTTAAAAGTAGTATCTTTAAAAATTTAATCCAAAATTTTTCAGAGCAATTTCAATTCTTGGATTTTTCAAATTTTTTGGAAAAGTACCATAGAAAATGAAATTCCTCTTTAATTGCTTTTTCGAAAAATCCATGTTTTACTTAGTAAATTACCATTTTTGAAAATATTTTAAAAAGTACCAACTTTTATCAATTAATGAGATAGTTTAGGGAATCGATCAAGCTACTTTTAATAATCAGACTACTTGTCTCAAGCAACCCTACTAGTTACCTAGTAACCTAACTGGTTACTTGGAGTACCTTTAAAAAATACTAATTGTAAATCAAAGTATTATTTTTCTAAATATTTATGAGAAGTGGTGTCTTTCAGACTAAATTTCTATTTTCTAAATAAATTCAGAATTTTTCCAAAATTCATGCACGATTTATCAATTTTGTTAGACGTTGGGCTTGGTAAGAAGCCCAAAAATCTCATGTAGAGTTGGAAGAAGTATAATTTTTCATAATTTATTTATGGAAATATAACGTTCAAAAAATATTTAGAAACATCCCAATTTTCTTCAAAATTAATACTTTTCAAAGGCACCCGAGGTAACAAATTAGGTTTCTTTGTGTAATCAATCAAGTTATTTAATGTAACTAGTTTAGTTTTATCAAGTAACTTAACTAGTTACCTCAAGTTTCTAACCAATTTGTAAAAAATAGTACTTTTATAAATAGTTTGAAAAGTTGTATTTTTTTAAATAGATTCATAATTTTTTAAATTATTTTCAAATGCGGTATTTTTTTTTAATTTTTGTACATAAAATCAAATTTTCTCAAAAAAAAATCAAAGCCCGTATTTTGTAATTGTAATTAAATTGACTTCCGACATACAATCGGGAGGGTGGTGCAATTTTCTAACAAATTTAGTAAATAATATGAAGATTACGATGAAGGCCACGGATGTAGTCTCCTCGATCAGACCGATTATGTCACAACCCAAATCCTAGGCCATGACTTTTTGGTAATTTTGAGTGTAAATTAATATATATAAAGAATTTTACAAAATTCAGAGAAAATCAAGTTCTTGGATTTTCATTTTAGTCCTCAAATCGTTGAAAGTTCTGTATAAAAGAGGTTCATATTTAGTTTAATTTATAAAAATAGATACACTGATTTAATATCAGGAAAATATAGTTAAGTTATACAAATCTTGGTTTAAGAGAAATACAATATTGACTTAATAGGTTTTTCAAATCTTTAACCCGAATGTCTAACATTTAACTTACAAATCTTATCAAAATTCCAAGTGCTTAAAACTTTAAAATATGCTCATTGGGAATAATAATGTCCTATTTATACCCCAAATCCTCAAATAGTAGAAAACAAGTCCTTATACAATCACTTATCAGGAATATGAAACTTGGCCAAATAGATAGACATGAGGAAGAAAGAATAAAACAAGGTAGAAGGACCAACCGAAGAGGGATAGGATGGCAAGCATAAGTCAAGCAACTTGCCTAGTCAACGGGACAATCGACTCGAATGAACAACCACCTAAAAGGGGGGGAAATAGGAGGGGTGAGCTCGAGAGATCACGTTTGTTCTCATATGTTGAAAAAAATATGTTTTATTCAAAAATAATATAAAAGAGAGTTAACCGAATCCCTACCTCACTAGAATAGCAGTACCACGCTATTAAATGCTCGAGGTGTTGATTGGACGATCGTTCGGAGGGTCGGGAATCAATTTCACGCCCTCGATCGCTCACTTGGGGGAACATCAACTTCTCAACAAAGCTTCAAATCAATGAACGGACCTCTTCATTGAATTCCTAATGTTCAAAATAGCTCAGTTAGATATATAACTCGACCAATTCGGGTCTGGGCCGATACCGGACTGGTGGCACATAAAACTAGACAAAATCTAAGGAGTTAGATCTTGATTTTCATGCCGGTGACCAAATATAGAAAATATATACAACAAACTTTACCATTTTTCGAGTACATTCTAAAAACGATAACAAAAACGAAATCTTATGGTCGGATCGAAAACCAAAATTCAAAACTCAAAACACCCAAAAATGGCAACTTTCAAACTGGGTAAAATGGGATCGTGAAATATATACCTTGAGATTCCTCTCGACGAGACGAATCCAACGAGCCCAGGAACGCGACTTGAGACGGCTAGAATCGTCGTCGGAAATCGATACTCCCTCACGGCCATTAATGGCATTTTCTGGCAATACGGAGCATGACGGCGACCGGGGATGGGCGGAGCAAGTTGCTGGTAGCTCGGGAGGACTCCGTCGGGTATCTAGTGGATCGGACGGTGGCTACAATGGCTCTGGCAATGGCCGCCTTCCTTCGGCCGAGAGCGAGAGAAAGAGTGAGTTAGGGAAAGGGGGGACGAGAGAGAGAGAACATATATGTATATATATATAATTTTTTTTTAAATCTAGTCAAATAACCATTTTGCCCTTTAAAAGAATAGGTTATTACATTCTCCTCTCCTTATAGGAATTTCGCCCCGAAATTCAAATACAAACCGAGAGTAAGAATAGATCCTGAGATATAGTCAGTGGAAGTGTAGAGAACACTTGAATGCAGAATTTATGAGCGTTAAATCGAACGCGAGTTAACGAAAGTGTAAAATAGACAGTCCCCACTTAGCATCAAAGTCACGCAGATATACCGTACCATACTATGATATGGTATAAGGACGCATATAAAGAGGTCAAAATTATAAGATGGCTCAACAATAGGTATAAGAATCTCAACACCCATAGTTGGAAACGACAACCTCGAGGATATGAGTAATGAAAAGATAACAATACTAACCATTGCTAGAAGCCGAAACACATGACTCCGAACACCGAATGTAAGGAACCAAACTAGAACAACAGACCAAATGTCAGATATAAGAATACCGTCCCCCTGATCATACCAGATCAACAATCTCTTGGGACATACCCATTTGTCTGCAACTAGTTCTCGGTCCTAGACAATCTTTGAGTCAATGACTCTAACAAGAGTCTCTTTTATATGCATAAAACGTGATCGAATATAGTTTAAGACGAAGTACAAAGATCCTTGTGTTACACCACACAAGATGAATGAGTTTAGAGGTTGAAGGTTACAAAGGGAGTTCAATGGTTCACAACCATTTTCTGCTCTCCGATTAGAGCGAGGAATAACACCAAATACAAACCACTCCTAGTCAAGGATAAGACTAGAACACCCAGACAGGAAATCACTTATATAAAACATTAGTGCAAACTTCAATCTCAAATGCAAGCATCCAAACATGAGAAATTTCAAATCTCTTATCTAGTGTAAAATCTCATTAAAGAAAACCAAAGCAATGCTGATCCAAAGACTCTAAAAGTCTTTGATATAAAGAAAAACTCCATGGATGCAATCCAATACCCTGGAAATATGCATATGACAACTGAAATCCATACTTAACGCCCCAGAAATAAATAACTAATAGGATAGGCTGTCTGGTATCATCTTCGAGTGACGCCTATCTCCCATGAAATCTTATTTCAATTTTTAATAAAAAAGTTTTTAAAAAACATTGAATTTTAAAAGTGTTGGAGTGTAGGAATACTACACTAGTTCATAATATGGTTTCTCCCTGGCCAAAAGTATACCAAACATGAACTTTGAGTACCAACATAGAGGTAGAGTCCAATGACTCTAAGTAAAATCCATGAGTAGTCTTAGTCTGATTATTATTAGTCATATAACAATAACCATGCTATATATAGTTTAAACAAAATAAGGGATTTAAATCCAACTCAACATCAACATTTAGAAAAGTCCCATTCCATGCATATATGATAAAAATCTCTAATAGTCTCAAACATCAATCTATAAAGTTGAGTTATATATACTATCCATTTAGCCGAATATTTATTATGTAAACTGCACTTATTCGGTAAAATAACAAATGAGGCCATATTTAAATTACCATAGTCAAATTTTTTTTTCTTTCAAAACTAATAAAACATTTGGGCCTCAATCAAAATCATAACTAAACACTATACGGTGCTCTTTATAGAGTTATAAAATACTTTCCAAAGTAATCAAGCAAGTTTCTCAAAAAGTTTGAAAGTTCATATTTTTTTTTTAGGGGAATTGGGGTGATTTAAAAAATATTAAAGTGTGAAACATTGTCAAAACATTTTCTCAAAGCGGGTAAAAAAAACTCCAATTCTCACTTAATCATTCAAAATAAATATTAATAGTTATTGGAGATTTATACTAGACATAATAAACTAATTAACATATATATAGGTTACATGAATTTGGAAGCTAAAACCAATTTTCAAGAAGGAAATCACACACTAACATGCACCACTCAAGACCTGTCAAACATAAAACCAATGCATATAACTCAATGCCTTATACTGATTTGAAAATCAAGATTTTATTCTCCTCCCAAATTTTTCCCAATACTGGGAGATTGGTCAAAACTAATTAGACCATGCTCAGAGTCCAATTAACACAAGCTCTGCATGACTCCAATGAAATTTTATTCCCACCACAGAAAATTAAGTTAACATGAATCGTTATACTAAATAATCCAATAAATACCAAGGGACCATGTATTAACCAATAAGGTAACCCACATTAAAGCAAGCTTAGAAGAAACACATAATTTGAACCATCAAACGTACCAGGCATAAGTGATAAGCTTCACAAGATTTAAATTGAAATTTCCAACTCTAACATTTTCACCAAACAAGGATTTTTATAACTCAAGTAGTCATATCAATTTCCATTCTCCAAGCAATATATTCTATAAAAATCACAGGTATAAACCTTCAAACATACATGTGAAGCTAAAGATTTTCCCTAAAATTTATTTTCAATCCACACCAAAATTCACCAAGTGACCAGACTTATGAATATTTTTATTCAAATCTTTTCTTTAAGTAACTTTTTAAGTAACTTACATTCATTTTTTATGCATACTTATGAAAGTATTCATTAAATATCAAATCAAGTACCAAGTAGGGATTGGAAAAAACTTAGTAATCTACTAAGCCCAAAGTTTTAAAAGGAACTTGAAAAACTTGATTTATGTATATACATTTACAAAAATAAATTACTTTGGTCTAGAGGTCCTTCAAATCTACACCACCTAATATAAAATAAAATCTCACTAGTATACAAATAAATTGGTAATGTCACAATGCTTAGTTTCAAAATAATATATTAGTTTAAAACAATACCCATTTGAAAAAGTGTACTGATTTTTTTTTTTTTTTACCCAACTAGTGCTCAAGTTAAAATGTTCATGATTTCTTTGAAAACAAACTTATCACTTTGGTCATGTACAAGGGTCTACGCTATTTAAAATGTTAATTGTCAACTTGGCATTTCTAAAGGTTTCCAAAACTAAATAACCCAGTTTTAAACCCAACAAAACTCTTAACAATTCAAGAATTCTCAACCAATGAGCTATAATAACGAAACTTGAGGAAACTAGAGAAATAAAACTACTATAGCTAAACAATATCATAAATTACCAAACTAATCACTTACTCAATGGGCATGCTACATAAAAAGTACCACCAATACAATCATTCAAATGTAGGACCAAATCACGATGCATCCAAATCAAGTGATCACGAAGATGTCAATCCCAAGAAAACAACATCTCAGTCTAATAAACACCAATAAAATCAAGTCACATCAGTTAAAAAGGTAAACACTAACCCAATGCATCACAAGTAGAAATCCCCAAGTAAATACAACCATAATCAAATGCTACAAACAAAAGTGATAACAAAACCCGAGAGATAGACAACCCACAAGACAGTCAAACACAACAACTAAAGTTCAAGATACCGAATTGCTACCTTAGAACCCACGAGGTTCACGTAGCCTACAACCTGAATAGACAGGAGAGTACAAGAACGAGTGTCCATTCAAAACGAAGGATTACGCTAAGAGTGGAAACCAATAGTCTCATGTCAACCCGACACATCCGAAAATAAATTCTTGAGGAATCACCATCCCCAAAACACCAGAATTTCACCTTGAAGAGGTTTAAGAGAGGACTTAGAAGGAATAGGAGCAAAAGCAACTTATCTAGCTAGTCCCTAAGTGCTGTATGAGGTATTTGTCAAAATCATTTACAAAATATCTTAAAACACCAAAAATTAACACAAACATGATCCTAGACGGATCTGAAGCCGTGCTCTGATACCAATTCTATCACAACCCAAATCCTAAGCCGTGACCTTTTGGTAATTTTTAATGTAAATTAATATAAATAAAGACTTTTACAAAATTCAGAGAAATTAAGTACTTGAATTTTCATTTTAGTCCTCAAATTGTTGGAAATTCTGTATAAAAGAGGTTCATATTTATTTTAATTTATAAAAATAAATACACCGATTTAATATCAGGAAAATATAGTTAAGTTATACAAATCTTGATTTAAAAGAAATATAATATTGACTTAATAGGTTTTTCAAATCTTTAATCAGAATATCTAAAATCGAACTTACAAATCTTGTCAAAATTCCAAGTGTTTAAAACTTTAAAATATGCTCTTTGGGAATAATAGTGTCCCATTTATACCCTAAATCCTCAAATAGTAGAAAATACGTCCTCATACAATCACTTATCAGAAATAAGAAACTTGGCCAAATAGATAGACATGAGGAAGAAAGAATAAAACAAGGTAGAAGGACCAACCGAAGAGGGATAGGATGGCAAGCCTAAGTCAAGTGACTTGCCTAGCCAACGAGACAACTGACTTGAATGAACAATCACCTGAAAGGGGGAAATTGGAGGGGTGAGCTCAAGAGCTCAGTAGGAAAGCTGTTACCTCATGTAAAGACTCTTTTAGTGATAGAAAGTCCCTGCATGGTCAGTTTAGTCCAAAAATACCTTTTTTGTAAAACCATGTTTATGTACTTATACATATTCATTTCCAAAGTTGATAGTCTGTATACATATATATATATATATATAGCTGAATATATATATTTATACATAAAAATATGTTATTCAAAATCAATAGTCCGTCATCACATACATATATATATATATATACATATATAGATATATAAAAAACATGATATCGAAAAATCAATCAGTCCACAAATACATGACACAAATCTACTCATATCCATGAGTTCACCACCTCTCATCAATGGAAACCAAGGTATTGGTACTACATGTGCCATATAACCTGCCTGACATCTAGCCCATAATCGGAGGGGACACCCATGTGTCGCCTATCAAACTTGGAGGGGCAACTGCATTGCCTACGCTGGCCAAATGGGGAGGTAATCAAAAGAAATACCCCGCACGGGTTCACAGACTCTACACCGTCGGTGGCGCCGTATCGCCACACTGTAAAAACCCTATGATGCTAACCTGGGACTCATGTGTGATCCTATGACACGTGTACTCTGAACTGATGTGTAAAAGTAGGCATGCAGTAATTTAAGTTCAAATGATGCTCTGGTTTTTAATAAAATAATTAATTAAAGTTTTTAGAAGAAAGGGCAACATAACGACCCTATTTTAACATATCCAAAAATAACCTGCACTCAGAAAAAGTCCCAGAGCAATCCAATACATAAATCATACCATTCAATTCCATCACATATATTTAAAAGTTCTAAAGTCATGTTTGTTCTCATATGTTGCAGAAAATAGGTTTTATTCAAAAACAATGTAAAAGAGAGGTAACCGAATCCCTACCTCACTAGAATAGCAGTACCACGCTATTACATGCTCGAGGTGCCGATTGGACGATTGTTCGGAGGGTCGGGAATCAATTCCACGCCCTCGATCACTCACTTGGGGAAACATCAACTTCTTAATGAAGCTTCGAATCAATGAACGGACTTGTTCATTGAATTCCGTATGTCCAAAATAGCTAAGTTAGACATATGACTCGACCAATTCGGGTTTGAACCGACATCGAACCGGTGGCACACAAAACTAGACAAAATCTAAGCCGTTAGATCTTGATTTTCATATCGGTCACCAAATATAGTCAATGTATATATATATATATATATATATATATATATATATATATATATATCAAACTTCACCATTTTCCAAGTACATTCCAAAAACGACAACAAAAATGAAATCTAACAGTCGAATCGAAAACCAAAATTCAAAACTCAAAACACCCAAAAATGGCAACTTTCAAATCGGGCAAAATGGGTTCGTGAAATATATACTTTGAGGTTCCTCTCGATGAGACGAATCCAACGAGCCCAAGAACGCGACCTGAGACGGCCGGAATCGTCGCCGGAAATCGAAACTCCCTCACGGCCATTAACAGCGTTTTTCGGCAATACGGAGCATGACGGCGACCGGGGATGATCGAAACAAGTTGCTGGTGGCACGGGAGGACTCTGCTGGTCGTCTGGCAGATCGGACTGTGGCTGCAGTGGCTCCGACATTCGTCCGCCTTCCTTCGGCTGAGAGCGACAGTGAGAGTGAGAGAAAGAGTGGGTCAGGGAAAGGGGGGGATGAGAGAGAAAACATATATGTATATATATAATATATATATAATTTTTTTTAAATCTGGTCAAATGACCATTTTTCCTTTTAAAAGAATAGGTTATTACAGATTATATCCATATTTTGGCCAATACATGTCACATTTTAACTTATTGAGAAATTAAAATTTCAATCTTACTCACTCTTATTTTGAAGATAACAAATATTTGATTTAACTTGAGTGTGCAGTGAAATAATTATAAAGTTCTAGCTCAAGTTAATTAATGAAGCAAGCTTGAAGAAGCACAATCAAGATACAGGACTATACTTAGATAAGATATATTCATATTTAGTCTTGTATTTGATTTAGTTCATTGCACATAAATTCTCTTTGCATTGGCTCATACTTTTCAAAGGAGTCTTTAAACTATCTTAAGCTTAAAATAGTTATTTTATTATAGAAGTTTAAAAATAGAAAATATTTTTGAATTGGTGAAATATTCTTCAAAATATTATTTGTTAAGTTTAAATAAGTTGCAAATATATTTGAAATCATGATTATTTGATATAGGCTAAAAAGAGATTTTCTATTTGCAAACTAGAACATGTTTTGGTATGAATAATTTCTAAATTATTGCTAAATATTTTTGTAAATCTAAAATAAGTTTGCAATATCCAAAATACTCTTTTCAAATTGATTTCTAATGTTTTTAAAGTGTTTAAAACAAGTTTAGAAATTAGTTTTTCAAAAACGCCAAAAGCTGTCAAAATCTAAAAAATAGTCAAATACTGAAACTGTCAAAATAATAGGGTTTTTGGTCTACTGAAAATTCCACCGGTCTACTGAAAATTGCAGTGTCAAAAAGATATTCGTTAAAATTCAACCATTGAAAAAGCACTACCAATGGTTAATATTTTCGGTCGACCAAAAACTCACTTTCAGTCTACCGAAAATGGCAGAAAGTCTGTCTAACAGTTATAAATGGCTAGTTTTCACTCAAGCTTATAAATAAAAGCTATTTTAAGACTTGAAAATGACTTTGTATGAACTTAAATTGTTATCCAACTACTTTCAAAGTGCAAAAATATACTTCTATATTGAATTAACTTTCAAATCATATTGAGCCAATCTTAGAGTATTCATTGTGCATTATTCTTAATTCTCCTAAGCCAAAATTGTATTTACTACTTTTGAGAGGAGAGTTTGTGAGTGTATTCATTCTTGTATTAAAAAACCAGTTGAGTGTGAGGTGTGGTAGGCACCAGAGTCATAAACAACTATGGTTAGGTAAGATTGCCACCAGAATCAAAATAATCCAATTTAAGTGAGGTTACCACTAGAGTCTAAACAATCCGAGTGTAAATGAGATTTTTACTGGAGTCTAAGCAACCAATGAGTTGGTGAGATTGACACCATTATCTAAATAATCTGTGTAGGTGAGGATTGACACCGAAGTCAAAACAATCCAAGGATAGGCGTAATAGAGCCATAGTCATGACTATTGTAAAGGCATGAGTGTGCCTAAAGAGAAATCATTCATTGTATACAAAGGCTGATCATGCCGACAATCTTGATCCGAATAGTGAAAGCTCAAAGTAAGTTGCCGAGTGCTGGAGACGTAGGCAAACCGTCGTGTTTGTCAAACCTTGTAAAAGCCGAGTTTGCATTTTCTCTATCCCTATACTCTTTACTTTATTTCAAGCTATTTAATTAAGTATTTGATATTTAGTGTGCTTAATATACTTACTATTATTGCTACATATTTGCTATTATTGTTGATTTAGCTTAAAAGTTTCAAAATAGTGGTCTATGGTTTTAAATAGTTGAAAAGTTTTATAAAATATTCTAAAACCCAATTCATCTCCCCTCTTAGGTTGTCAATCTTAGACAAACAATAGCTAACAATTGGTATTAGAGCTTAGTACTCAAATTTTTAGAGACTTGACTGTCTTGAGATAACATATCCAAATAATTTTCAAAATCTTTTAAATAAGGGGTTTTCAACTAGACTACCATTTTTTAATAGTATTGGCTACAATATTTAGAAAATTAAAATTTTTAGATTTCTTAAATTTATGGCTGATGATTTATTGAATATTGTCATTCAAGGTATATATATTCCTACAAAAATAATTGATGATAAGCTTATTGAAAAGGAATTAGATGAATATGATGATTTTGGCAAAATCATGTTTTCTAGGAATGGATGTGCTTTTAGTATAGATGCAAATATTTATAATAGTGTTTAAATGGCTACTAATGCACATGAAATGTGGAAATGCTTGAAACCTCATATGCCATCACAAGTAAAATAAAAGAAAATGATGAGGAGAAAGACAAGGAAAAGAAAGCCATTACTCTCAAATCTTCCATGCAAGAAGAAGAAATCAAAGCCACTTGGGATGATAACAATGATGGTAATTTAGATGATCAAGTTCAAAAAGACGAAACCAATATGTGCTTCATAGCCATAGATAATAAGGTAATATCTTTTAATCCTAATAAGGATTCTTTTAATGAGCTTGATAATAAAGATGATGAATTATCTCATGATGAGTTTAATGATTTACATAAAAACTATGGAAAATTTATTTTAAAAAATGAAGCTTTTAAAAAGAAAATTTCTATTTTATTAAAAGAGCTTAAGGAATTTTTAAAAGAAAAAGAAATAATTTTGAATTATGATTTAAGTGACTTTTTGAAAAATCAAAATATTTCTTTAAAGGATAAAGTCAACATTGTCCACAAGTTTACAAATAGAAAAAAGAATTTTGATTTAATGCTTGATAAACAAAAATATATTTTTGACAAAGGGGATATAGGATACAAACCTCTTATAAAAAAAAAGTATCTCAAAACTTATTTTGTCAAAGCAACACCTAGTAATGACTCAAAATATATGTGCAATTATTGTAACGAAAATGGTCACATTAATTTTTCATGCTTTGTAAAGAAAAATGTATATTTTGGTGTTAAACAAGAATGGGTACCAAAGAATTCAAAGACTAACTCCCAAAGGCCCAAAGTTAAGTGGGTATAGAAAATCTAAATTTAAATCTTTGTTGTAGGTATAAGCAAAAAAATGGTTGCTCCAAGTACTTGGCCGACGATGACTTCACCAAACTCTGAATTTTCCTAAAGAAATGATGATGGATATTTCATTTTTGGAGACACCACAAAAAATAAGATCATTAGTATAAGTAATATCAGTAATAATTCTTTATTTATCTTTGAGAATGACTTGCTAGAACTATAATATGCTTAATTTTTGTCAACTATATTATTAGAGTTATTAAGCTTTTCTTTTACTCTTTCAAATGTTCAATTTGAAATTTTGAACAAATGAGATTATATATTTTGATCAAAATTTTTTTTTTATTATTGTTAAAATGTTTTCAAGTCAAAATATTTTTTTTTAAAAAAAATAAGGAAATGTTTATTGATTTTGGCATTTAAGACTTGGACATACTAGTATGGTTATATTTTCAAAACTTTAGTAAAAGAATCTTATTATGGTTTACCTAGTCTAATTTTTGAAAATAACAAGATCTGTAAAGCATGTTACTTTGAAAAGTATATCAATTTTTCATGCTCTTAAAGTACTTGATTATTTTTTTTTTTAAAAAAAGGGATTTTACATGATTTTCTTTATTGGTTTTAGAATGGCCTTGACCATGTCAAATGCAAATATTTTACTAAAATATTTTTAGGCCAAAACTGTCAACACTATTTGTGATGTTTTAAATCGGATGTTGATTAAACTTATTTTGAATAAAATACCATCATGAATTTTGAAATGATAAAAAACACAATATTAGTTATCTTAGAGTCTTTAGATGGAAATACTTTGTTTTTCTTTAAACACCAAAGACAACTTGAAAATGTTATTTTAAAATCTAATGTTGGAACTTTTCCTAGTTACTCTACTACTAGTAATGCATAAAGAAAGTTTTTCAATCAAAGAACTAAGTAGTAGATATATCTATTCATGTGATTTTTTATGAAACTAATGATTCCTCTAAGGAGAAAAGCATAGATGATATTGTTGTAGGTATGGTACTATCCTTGAATATATTGAAACTTAATGACAAATCAAAAGATTATAATTAAGTCCAACCTTAACACAAAGAAGATGAAGAGTTTTTGGAAAGATATAATCTTCATCAACTAATCAAGGTGCGTCATCTTAAAAAATTTTAAGCTCAAGTACTTAAAGCTTATGAAGACACCGAAACAAAAAAATTGATATGGTTGATTATGATGAATTCTATTGAGTTGTTTTGTTTGAATATTATACGTTTTGCTCAAACCTTCAAAAATGATTTCATGCTTATCAAAATGATGTTTTTTTTCAATGTTTTAGTTTTTGGTTTAATCATTTATCTCATTTTTCAAAAAAAATTTTTAAAAACTGCGAAAACAGAGTTTTTGACAGACCAAAAAGTTTTTTGGTCTACCAAAAAAATGTTTAGGAAAGCACTTTCTCTCTGCCAGTTTCAGCAGATAAAAAACAAAATTTTGGTCTACCGAAAACTCATAGTGCAGTGAGTATTTAAGCCGTTTTTAACATTTTTCTCACATCTCTTCGGATTTTATTTGAATTTTTAGTTATGTACTTTTTATTAACATATTAATTGCTCATATGTGATTTAAATGGATTGTACAATGCGTAATTATTAAACTCTTATATTTGTCCAAATGCTTAATAACTTTTACACGACAAACACCATGCATACTTAATTGGATTATTTCAATATTGGTAATGTATTGGAACTCAAAATGATATGTTATATGAATTCAATATTTATATTTTGTAATTTTGTCATTTTGAATATTTGCGCATGATTTTTTCGTCCTATGACATTTATGAGAACAAATTTTTTATGAATATTATATATAAGGTTTTCATTAGTTTTCAAGATATACTTTATTTTTTTGTGGTTGTTTAGACTTTGAAAATATGTTATATTTGGATTAGATACTAGTTATTGGATGCTTATTCATGTTTGTCCTTTACATTTGCTAATTGGTATCAATCTTATTCATATTTATGCAACTTTTTGATGATATCAAAAGGAGGAGAAGAATGTGTTTTTGATTTGAATTATTTCAATTAGTATCAAGTTGGTCATTTTATCTTTGATCTGTTGTTTTAGTTGGTATCAACTTGAGATAGTTTTTAGTATTTCAAAATACAATTGGTATTCCTTTAATTGGTATCTATTGGCATAGTTTTAATTGGTATCAAACTTGGATATTCGTTTTCTTCAAATATAATTGGTAAATTTTTTCAAGAATAATTAGTATCCATAATTGATATCTTTCTTATGTGAATGATCTTTGCCTACTTTAGTTATTTACCTTTTGATCATGATTCATATATTGAGGAGAAGCATATTTATGATTTTCTTGTGCTAAATGGTCATATATTTTTGAATGCATCCTTTTGATATGCTCTCTATAGTTAGATTGAAATAAAATAAATAAATTATTTCACTATTGTGCTTGAATGATTTAAAATTTCTCTTATGTTTTGCGATGATTATACTTGGAGAAATATATTTTCAACAAGTGAAATATTAAGATTTAGATCTTTTATGATCTTGATTAGATGTAACTTCTCTATTTTGAATATGCTGTGATTCTGTGATTGTCATACTTATTATTAATAGAAGAAGTTTTTGTCAAAAATTAAAAAGAATGCTCTTGTTTTCATTTTGGCATCATATTGTTGTTCAATCTTATATTTGGTATTGTTAATCTTATTTTGAAAATTATTTAATTTTAGATTCCTCCTCATCTCCTTATTACATTACTTGTCATACTATCTTTCACATAGGAGAAAATTATTTGTGTATTACTCTTTTATATACTTTTGTTATATATTCAACTTGAGGCAGTAATATAGTAAATTAATGTAGGGAGAATATTATTTCAAATAGATAAATTAATTTTTATGTGACATCTTGTTTGAAATTTGTTTATATTTTTTTAATGATGTCAAAAGAGGGAGAATAATGATGATTTATGAATATCGAGATAAAAAGATTTACTTATGAGTGTGTATATTTTAAGGAGGAGAACTTTGTTTAGCACACATTTTTATATTGTCTTATAATATGCTTACGATATTTAATTGAGTTAAAAAGGGGGAGCAAGTCCTTTTATATTCTCAAGCATATTTTGAAATGAAGCTTAAAATATGGTAAGGATCAAAGTAAACTTGTCAAATTTTAAACTTTCATTTCCTGATTGCATATTTTCTTTTATCTCATAAATCAATATTTGTTATTATCAAAAAAGGGGAGATAGTTGAGAAATTGAGGTATTAATTTTACTTACTCTTATTTTGAAGATAATAAATATTTGATTTAGTGCTAATAATTTAACTTAAATATGTAGTGAAATGGTTATAAAGTTTTAACTCAAGTTAATCAAAAAAGCAAGCTTGAAGATGGAAGCACATTGGACTTATTAGAATCAAGCTTGAAGATGGACAATTAAGATACAAGACCATGCTTAGATAAAGTATATTCATACTTAACTTTGTATTTGATTTAGTTCATTATACATAAATTCTCTTTGTATTGGCTAGGAGTTTTTAAACTATCTTAAGCTTAAAATAGTTATTTTATTATAGTAGTTTGAAAATAGAAAATGTTTTTGAATAGGCAAAATATTCTTCAAACCATGATTTCTTAAGTTTAAATAAGTTGCAAATATATTTGAAATCATGATTATTTAATATAGGCTAAAAAGAGATTTTCTATTTGTAAATTAGAACATATTTCGGTATGAATATTTTCTAAATTATTGTTAAATATCTTTGTAAAACTAAAATAAGTTTGCAATAGCCTAAATACTCTTTTCAAATTGATTTCTAATGTTTTTAAAGTGTTTAAAACAAGTTTATAAGTCAATTTTTAAAAACTGCCAAAGCTGTCAAAATCTGAAAAATAGTCAAATACTTAAACTACCAAAATAAGTAGGATTTTTAGTCTACCAAAAATTCTACTGGTCTACTGAAAATGGCAGCGACAAAAATATATTCGTTAAAATTCGACGGTTGAAAAAGCATTACCAACAACTAGTATTTTTGGTTGATCGAAAACTCACTTTCAGTTTTGGTCGACTGAAAATGGCAGAAAGTATGTTTAACGGTTATAAACGGCTAGTTGTTCACTCAAACTTATAAATAGAAGCTATTTCAAGACTTGAAAATGAATTTGCATGAACTTAAATGAGAAATTAGTTTAAATATGCTCCATAATACCCTTATTTTGGCCCATATGCATAAGTTAAAAAACATTTGAAAAATATGTTTGTGGACGAAAATACCCTTACTAATACCTAAGAGAAAATATGCCTTACTTTCAAAGGAGTGTCTGTCATACTTCCCTCAGAAAGTCCTCATTTCTCTCTCTCTCTCTCCAGCTCTCTCTTTCATCTCCTTTTATGAAGAGCCAAGAACCCGTCGTGCCGTCTATCGTAAATCTCTCTCACTGTTTAGGATTACGTTGAGAAAAATGAGTCTCCAAAAGAAGGTAAGCAAAATATGATTTGAGGGTTTTATTTTTTTTGAATTTAGGGCATTTGTAGTAGAAGACGATTTAGAAATTTTTGACTTCATTTCGACATTTTTTCGATGCATTTTTGATTAATTTCGTTAAAATTTCGATCATATTTCGATGAGTATGGCTGAAAATAGTACAGGAAAATCATGTGAAATTCGACGTGTTTTCGATGGTATTTCGACTGTATTTCGATTTATAGAGTCGAAATTTCGATACCTTTTCGATGATATTTTAAAATAGGTAAAATAAAATTTTGATGTTATTTGACTGTGTTTCGATTTTATTTCGATGAGGTTTCAAAGAATAGTGCTGAAATTTCGATACGTTTCGATGATATTTTAAAATAGAAAATAAGGCTGCTCTAAATTTTCGATATTAGTTCGATTATTTTTCGATGACAGTTCGATGACCTTTTCTAGTAGCTAGTAGTTAATCTTTTTTCGACTGTTTTTGATTAATTTTCGATTCCATTTCGACGTGCTCTGTTTTTCGATGATTTTCGATGGACAATTTCGACCTCCTGGCTATTTGTTCTCATTTGAGATAGTTTCTATAAGATTTTTCGATGACAATCGAAATGTCGTCGAAATCAAAATGATCGAAATTTCGATCACTTTTTGACCTATTTCGATGCGTTTCAACTATATTTCGACGTAATTTAGATAGTTTTGATATATGTTAAATTTGTAAAGTTTTGTCTAAATTGCTTTGTTCCTCTTATGCCGAACCAAAAGTCAAAGCTCCTTGTACCATTTGGGGAACACTTTCCTGGAAGGGTCACTGTAAAAGGAACAACGGCGATGTCGAAGATTAAGGAGAGATTTGAGAAGTATGATTTGTTAGAGAAGGCAAAGCAGTGTCCATTTAAACAATTTTTTCTTGCTCCTCCAATGAAAGCATCAGGAGTACTTATACACCAACTACTGTTGAGGAAGGTGAAATCCAAAAACCTAGTGAAGTTGCAGTTTTTCATTGGGGATAGCAACTTGAGATTCGGGCTTGGTGAGTTTGCGTTGATAACGGCGTTAAACTTTGGTAAAGATCCAGATGTTGTGAAGTACAAATCTATGTCTAGTAGCATGAGGCTCAGGGAGACATACCTGAATAATGAAGCTAATGTGAGATCCGGTGAATTAGAAGCTGCATTTCTAAATTGTGAGGAGAAGGAGGACGTATGGAAGTTGGGGTCGTGCTACTTGGTAGATGGGCTCTTGATGGCACAGGAGTCAAGCACCAAGATTTTGATAGATATGCTCTCTTCTGTGGAGAATGAAGAGGAATTTTTTTAATTATACATGGGGAAGACGATCTTACAAGAGAACGTCTCATAGTTTGAATAAGGACATGATGCATTAGAGGGAAAACTACCTTCAGAAGATGAAAAAAAATAAGAAGGCGAAGGAAGCTAAATATACAGTCTGTGGGTTTAGTATTGCTTTACAGTATTGGGCTTATGAGGCTATCCCCAAGCTTACTGGTGCATTTTCTAAGAATCTTGGCATCAATTCCCAAGAATGCTGTCATGGATAAGTAATAAAACACCATCAATGATGGATTGTATTGATGTATTCAAGATTAAGAAAGTAAGTCCGGAAAATTGATTTTATTCTATATAATTAATTTTATAAATTNAAGTTGATTGAACTTTATTTTGAACTATCTTGCAGCTTGTCACAAAGGCGTTATTGAATCCACGGGAGGCTAAGAAAGAATTCTATGAACATATAAATCACGATCCATACCATAGCCTCGGCAGCACTGGAGAAGAGGAAGAGGGAATTGATGTTGAGGATAAGGACGAGAACAAGAAGGAGGCGGCTGAAGCAAAGTGAGCTGCAAAGGAGGTGGGCATTTTTTACGCTCCCACAAACAAAGTAGAGGAGGAACCATTAGATAACGTGCCTCGTTCACATAAGTTCTATCTTGAGTTAAGGACTGACATTGTTGAGTTGAAGACAAACCAGACTTAACTGAAGGCGAACTAGGTGATTGTCAATGATAAACTTGATAGTTTATTGAAGATGATGGAGGATATCAAAGCACATCAGCAGCAAACTGGTTCTGAATCTGAGGCCATTGAGTCGGATGTCCTTCCTGAAGGGTATCAGCTAGGTGAAGATGTTGTCATAAGGACTCCCACTAAAGAGCACACTCTTGAAGAGCAGCAAACTCCGGGAGTGAAAGAGTTACAACTAGCTGAGATGGCTACAGTTAAGTTTGGGAGGAAGAAACGGATCGGCTAACGATCTAAGAGACTCATTGACTACACCAATCTGTCAAACAAGAAGTTCAAGGTTAATGATCCATGTTAACCAAACCCATTCCAGAAAATTGAAAATAAATAGCTTGATACATTTAGGAGATGGCTTGCAGGACTTATTGATAACCGGAAACCAATCCAGCTTCCTACTAGTGATGCTACTATTGGATTCTTCTTCCACCTACAGACTCCTTGGAAGTGGCTTGCAGATGAGGTAATTGGATTTATAATTAAAATTTTCTTTCTTCATTTTGAAATCCTTTTTTATATTCACTTAAAAGTTATTGTATTCTCTCCATTTGCAGCATATTGACACAGCTTTTTGGTTGATACGAGAACGCCTTTGGCTTTTCCCAAAGACTTATAGAAAGAAGGTCGCCCTTGCGGACACAGTCTACATTGCATGCATGAATGGTCAGTGGGATGCATTCCGAAAAACCTCCAATAAAGTGAAGTTTTTGTGGGATAACTAGCTTACTGACTATGCTAAAGGAGATGTAGATAATTTTCAACGTGGCTGGGAGGAGGTTGACGAAGTTTACTATCCCTTGAACATCAGTTCAAATCATTGGGTTCTTGTGCAGATAGATCTTCCTGCGCTATGCTCATGGTATATGACTCTGACCAAGCATTATATGATGATGCACATATCGAGGAAGCCATGCATCCAATGATGAAGATGTTGCCATACTTTCTGCTGAATGTAGAAGGAGTCCCTGATCGTGATGATCTTGATTTGACTACAACGATGAAACCTCATGATTTTGATGTTAGAAAGTTACCTCCCAATGTAGTACCATAAACAACAAAGAGGTAATTCAATACAATATAAGAATATTAATAAACATTTCTTCAATTGGTTATTTTGACACTAACTAGAATTATTTGCCTTTGCAGTGGAAATTGCAGCGTTTTTGTTGTAAAGCACTTGGAATGTCTGTTAGCCGACATTCTACTATCCAACGTTATTGATGATGTTATGCAACATTCAAGACAGAAATTATGTGTACATTTATTCTACCAGAATATAGAGCCATAGGTGTATAATAAATTTTGGTATAGTTGTTAGTTTTGCTCATTTTTGTAAATAATTTTATTTGGGATAGAGTAGCTGATGTATTGTGCATGTATTATGTTACTGTGCATACTCAGGTTAAAAATTGAAGTCAAAACGAATGAGATATAATTC
>JXTB01000156.1:355598-382851 GCA_002914805.1 Parasponia andersonii | reverse complement strand
TCGGTAATGGTTTATTGGATTCCATTGCCAATGTTCGTCTTTTAAAGAACCAAGTTTGTAGTGTATACCTCAGAAACTCCGCCAAAGTTGTGATTCGATACTTCTGTGCACCTCTACTTGTGTTATTAAAGCTCTCAGCGTTATTACGTGTCATGATGTTGTAACGAATGGCAGAGAAGTTTGCACGGCTCCATTTCTCAATGCCTATTTCTTTTAAATAATTAGCAATGGCTTGATCCTTGACCTTGATCTTCTCAAAATGATGAAGAAAGTCACTCATCCGATAGGATTTTGCCGCCAAGAAGTACTCACTGTGGTAATAATCAGTCATAAATTTTGCTTGGATATTCATACCAATATGATGTATGCAAGCTCCGTGGTGTGCTTCAGGGAACACAGTCGACAATGCATTCGTAATACTTGGGTGTCGGTCTGATACGAAGACCAAGTTCTCAACTCTCCAATTGCTTCCTTTAGTTTCACGTTAAAATACATCTAGGAGTCGTTGTTCTCTGAGTCGACTACTCCAAATGCAACAGGATACAACTGCCTGTTTGCATCTTGTGCAATCGCAGCCAACATTGTCCCTCCACAGTTTGTTTTTAAGAAGGATCCATCCACACATAGCACAGGACGGCATGCTGTTCTAAAGCCCCGAATAGATGCACCCAATGACATGAAGAAATACTTGAAACGTCCCATCTCATCGGTCTCTAAATGCATGATTGTTCCTGGATTAGTCTTTTCTAACATATATAGGTAAGATGGCAGCTTTTGGTATGAACCATCCACTGTTCCCCTCACATACAGAAGCGCTTTTTCCCTATATCTCCATGCCTTTTCATATGTCATGTTAATCCCATAGGCTTTAGAAAAATCGTCGATTATTGATCGAGGGGCATAATTAGGGTTGGCTGGATTTGTGTACTTTCTCTTAATGCAATGTCCAATAACCCATGGTGCTGCTTATCTGTTGTCCTTATACCTTATTGCCAACGAACATGTGTGTTCAGGCACATATCTTCGCACCTCAAACATGTCAGATTGCTCCACCTTTCTAGCTCGCAACCGCCACGTATAATTGTCATCTATACATGTTATAAACTAACAGTCTTTGCCTGACTTTTTTACCTTGAACTCAAAATTACACTTCATTGTATGCAAGTGTAGCTTCAGCTTCAAGTCTTCCTTATTCTCAAATAGTTGACCGATCATGATTTTCACTGAATTAGAAGATCCAACTGACAAGTTGTTAGGTGTTTTCTGCGGCAATTCTCCCTCTGAAAATAAGGGAGCACTCCACTTCGCTTCATTATCTACTATTCTTACTCTATGTACTCGACTACTTGAAGTCCATGTTGTTGTCCCTGGAGTCTTAGCTACTTCACCAAAGCATTCCTTTAACTTATCTATTTTCTCTGCACCTATTTCAGGCACAAATGAAGTATTTTGACTGCAACCCTCACCCACAGGTGTCAACTTCAGTAAAATGGACACACATAAAGGAGTACGGTTCTGAATAGAGAAAGACATTTCCTCAAGCCAAATTTTTAGGTCACTGTTAGTAGTAATCTTCGTTAGAGGAATAGGGATTCCATCTCCACCATCACATTTATAAACAACCTTAAGTTCTAAATCAAAACGATTTTTATCAACTCCAATCACTTCATACAATTTATCTACAAGGGTCATAAAAGTTATACCCATCCATACACCCATGGCCTTACTTTCTTTAGCAATATAAGACCATAATATTTTCTCTGACGAAAACATCCATTCACCGTTATACAAAACTATGATGTTGAAACGTGACTCTACAGATGGGAAAAAAAAAAGAAATTAGATTCAACAGAAGAAATCATAAAATGTAAAAGGAAGAATCTATATTTTTAGCCATCGAAAATTGGTCAAAATTGGTCGAAAAAAATAATCGAAATAGTCATCGAAAATAGGTCGAAAATTCGACTACCNGTAGCTTCAGCTTCAAGTCTTCCTTATTCTCAAATAGTTGACCGATCATGATTTTCACTGAATTAGAAGATCCAACTGACAAGTTGTTAGGTGTTTTCTGCGGCAATTCTCCCTCTGAAAATAAGGGAGCACTCCACTTCGCTTCATTATCTACTATTCTTACTCTATGTACTCGACTACTTGAAGTCCATGTTGTTGTCCCTGGAGTCTTAGCTACTTCACCAAAGCATTCCTTTAACTTATCTATTTTCTCTGCACCTATTTCAGGCACAAATGAAGTATTTTGACTGCAACCCTCACCCACAGGTGTCAACTTCAGTAAAATGGACACACATAAAGGAGTACGGTTCTGAATAGAGTAAGACATTTCCTCAAGCCAAATTTTTAGGTCACTGTTAGTAGTAATCTTCGTTAGAGGAATAGGGATTCCATCTCCACCATCACATTTATAAACAACCTTAAATTCTAAATCAAAACGATTTTTATCAACTCCAATCACTTCATACAGTTTATCTACAAGGGTCATAAAAGTTATACTCATCCATACACCCATGGCCTTACTTTCTTTAGCAATATAAGACCATAATATTTTCTCTGACGAAAACATCCATTCACCGTTATACAAAACTATGATGTTGAAACGTGACTCTACAGATGGGAAAAAAAAAAGAAATTAGATTCAACAGAAGAAATCATAAAATGTAAAAGGAAGAATCTATATTTTTAGCCATCGAAAATTGGTCAAAATTGGTCGAAAAAAATAATCGAAATAGTCATCGAAAATAGGTCGAAAATTCGACTACCATCAAATTATAGTCGAAATATAGTCGACGAGATTCTTACATCTTATACTTCATCGAAATTTGGTCGAAATTATAATCAAAATACATCGAAATTGATCGAAAAAATAATCGAAAATAATCATCGAAAATAGGTCAAAAATTCGACTACCATCGAATTATAGTCAAAATATAGTCAACGAAATTCTTACATCTCAGACTTCATCGAAATTTGGTCGAAACTATAATTGAAATACATCGAAATTGATCGAAAAAAATAATTGAAATAGTCATCGAAAAAAATAATTGAAAACAGTCATCGAAAGTAGGTCGAAAATTCGACTACCATCGAATTATAATCGAAATATAGTCGACGAAATTCTTACATCTCAGACTTCATCGAAATTCGATCAAAATTATAATCAAAATTGATTGAAAAAAATAATCGAAATAGTTATCGAAAAAAATAATCGAAAATAGTCATCGAAAATAGGTCGAAAAGTTGACTACTATCGAATTATAATCGAAATATAGTAGACAAAATTCTTACATCTCAGACTTCATCAAAATATGGTCCAAAATTACATCGAAAATTCGATGCTTATTGTGAGACAGTCTTATTTTTGAGAAATCCAGATTTTACAGATAATCCCAGACCCAGAAAATAACTTTTAATGTATAAATTATGCTCGTAACATATCGAAACTCAGTTAAAAACCATTTCAAACAGTACCCTTAACATTTGAACATATAAATTACTTACCTATTTTGCGGATTTCCGTCTTCCGTCTTACTGCCAAGTCTCTTTTCTGTTTTTTCAACTTTTATCCTTTTCTTCTTTTCTGCTCTTAGAATTTCAGCTCTTTAGACAGTGTGATAACTTCAAGTATGAAATTACAGGAAAGATTGTGAGGATATAGAGGGAGGAATAAGGAGCTACAGCTAGGTTAAAGAGGAGAAGAGCGACATATAGTTGTAAACCAATTATTAAGGGTAGAATTGACATTTCAGGTGGGTATAAATATATTTTTCAGAGTTTTATTGAGGGAAGCATATGTGCCAAAATATGCCTCTTATGATGCATATTTAGCCTAATTTCTAACTTAAATTGTTATCCAACTACTTTCAAATTGTAAAACATATTTCTACGTTGAATTAACTTTTAAATTATATTGAACCGATCTTAGAAGATTCATTGTGCATTGTTCTCAGATTTCCTAAGCCAAAATTATATTCATTACTTTTGAGAAAAGAGTTTGTGAGTGTATTCACTCTTGTATTAAAAAACTACTTGAGTGTGAGGTGTGTAGTTGGTACCGGAACCATAAACAAGTATAGGTGAGATTGCCACTGGATCTAATCAGTCCGAGTGTAGGTGAGCTTATCACTAGAGTCTAAATAATCCGTGAGTTAGTGAGATTGATACTATTGTCTAAACAATCCTTGTAAGTGAGAATTAGCACCGGAGTCAAAACAATCCAAGGTTAGACGTAATAGAGACGGAGTCAAGATTATTGTAAATA
Source organism: Parasponia andersonii (assembly GCA_002914805.1). Taxonomy (NCBI): domain Eukaryota; kingdom Viridiplantae; phylum Streptophyta; class Magnoliopsida; order Rosales; family Cannabaceae; genus Trema; species Trema andersonii. The sequence goes on along the minus strand of JXTB01000156.1, from coordinate 378,578 downwards.
TGTGAGTGTGCCTAAGGAGAAATCACTCGTTATGTATAAGGGTCGATCAAGCCCACAATCTTGATTTGAATAGTGGAAGCTCAAAGCAAGTTACCGAAATTCAGAGACATAAGCAAACCGTCGTATTTATCGAACCTCGTAAAAATTGAGTTTGAATCTTCTCTATTCCTAGACTCTTTACTTTATTGCAAGCTATTTAATTGAGTGTTTGATATTTAATATGCTTAATATACTTGCTATTATTACTATATATTTACTATTATTGTTGATTTAGCTTAAAATTTTCAAAATTATAATCTATAATTTTAAATAATTGAAAGATCTTGTAAAACATTTTAAAACTCAATTTATCCCTCTTTTAGGATTGTTAATTTTGGATTAACAATAACTAACATATCCAACATTATATTAATCAAACGTGATCTATATTAGACAAAATATTAACAGAACTGACTTAGGATTGTTAATTTTGGATTAACAATAACTAACATATCTAACATTATATTAATCAAACGTGATCTATATTAGACAAAATATTAACAGAACTGACGCTTTTAAAGAGAGTACATCGTGCCCCACAATGAATATTAATCTACATTCTTGACGCAAACACGAAGTAGGAACACTTGTTGGGGAAGTACTAGTCAAATACCCCTATTATTTTAGTCAAATTATATATATATATATATATATATATATATATATATTTCATTTCAACATACCAACAAATTTTTTTTAGGGAAACCAACACTTTCCTTCCACCATTATAATAATATGATATTTACCTTGAAACTCGTCTCCTAATATGTCGCAATATGTAGCTACCTTTTCCTGACTTTTGAACTTGGAAAGGACTTTCCAATAGAGATGCCACCAAATTGCGCCATCTTCTAGAATCCAACTCCCTATTCAAAAAGTTGATCAACAAAAACAAAGGAATCTTTGAAATTCTTGTCCTTGCATCTATAATATGTTCAGTTTCATATCGTTTTTTCCACGCGTCACATAATTTAAACATTTTTGTTTGCATATGCCTAAGGTCGACTCTGACGTGGGCAGTAAGTGATTCTAAAGTAATAACCAAGCAATTTAAATAAAGCCTAGCTAATTTCTTCGTCCAATTAGCACTAAAAATCTCCAAGCTTTTGCAGAGAACTTTCTGATCAGTAAACTGAAGATAGCAATATGAGTTACCAGTTTGCAGATCAGTTCAATGGAACAAGTATTAGTCCACTTAGTTACTCATATGACACAATTCCTGAGAGGCCTACTTCTTCTCTATCTGCACCAGTGAGCTTGTGCCAAAGTCCATCTTCTTCCGACGGCTCTTCTTCTTTCAATACCAGTAAGTCCTCTCTCTCTCTCTCTCTCTCTAGATAAAATGACACAAACAAAATGATGGGCAAATTTTTCTTGGAAGAGTAGATGAAGGGGAATCGAAGAAGGGTCAGAGTAAAAAGTTTGGGAGGAAAAGTGGAAGTTTCACATACCGGATTCGAGATCATGGTAAGCATAGCTTTCTCACAAGGAAATATATATATATAACTCTTTCCAAAATCAGAGCAAAAACTTGGTCAAAAATTTTGGGTGGTTGACTTTTCTTATTATGAAATGTCAGTGAAACTTGGGTCTAAGTTGTCTGAGACTATCAAGGGAAAGCTGAGCTTGGGGGCAAAAGTTCTCAAAGAAGGTGGAAGAAGGAATATATTTAAACAGATATTTGGTGTGAAGGAGGGAGAAGAGCTCTTGAAAGCTTCACAGTGTTATTTATCAACAACAGGTGGTCCAATAGCTGGGCTCCTCTTTATTTCTACTGAAAAAGTTGCCTTCTGCAGTGAAAGATCTGTTACTTTTCAATCTGCAAGTGGAGAATTGATTAGAACACCTTATAGGGTAAGCTGAATAATAATTCTTTGCATAACTTATCTATTTAAGAAGTTAGATATTTGTTAATCAAAATTTGTTTTCCTTTATATAAGTATTTTACCGAGTCAACCATATGGACTTGAATCTGGAAAATTGAGAACCCTTTGTGAAGATATATCAACCACCTAGAACAGGATTAACAAATGTATACTCTTAGTTGACTTGTTAAGAGTAAGTATGTTTTCCTTAAGATTGAAGTATGTTTTCCCTATAACCAAAGCTAATATGACGGGATTAATATCCAAACCAAAAATGAATTAAGAAGAAAAAACATGTTTTATCAAACATAACTTCCGTAACTAATCTGTGAAATATTTTTTGAAAAAATAAGAAATTGTGCTGTGGAGTTGTTTATGTGGGATCCACAACTTTGACTCAGTTTAAGTGCAGTAGTTAGATTCATTTGAAGCTTAGCTATTCTAATAACCTACCAACTGATTAGATACCATTTTTTTTCTTTTACGTCCGGTTTTAACAGGTTGTGATACCAGTAAGGAAAATTAAAGTAGCCAACCAAAGTGAGAATGTTAACAAGCCAGCACAGAAGTACATCGAAATAGTTACCGATGATAACTATGAATTCTGGTTTATGGGATTCTTGCGTTATGAGAAAGCTTACAGGAATCTGGAAAAGGCCCTTAATATGGCCAACCAAATTTGATAGATTTAGAGGTTCATAAGTCAAAGTGTGGAACTTCATAGATAATAGGCCTGTGTGTTTGTGAAGAAGAGCAAAAGAAAAAGCTCCTTTGTAGTGACACATACATTTTTGTGATCTTCAGTTTTGAATAACCTTGTAAGTAATCAGCAACTTGGTATGCTTGTATTCTCTAGCTTAGGATACATTTTTGTTAATGTAATCGTGATGAACTTAGTTAAATTCAAGTTTCGGCGATACCATACTAAATGAACTCACTTCTATGAATCTTTTTGAATTTCAATTAAACAAGTTCTCTAACTATTAGCTCGAGATCTATATGGAAAAACCTAATTCTTTAAAACGAGAAATGGGTTTGTACTGACTCTCTCTGTCAGGCCCTGAGTTGGACCTCAAAACTGAAATAGTTACCCGCTCAAATTCAGAACCAGCTGGACAATGCCTTACGATTGAAGTAGCTAAAATAATCAGTTGCGGAGGCCAGCTTGACACACTTCTGTAATTAGCAATGAATATAGCTAAGATACTCGAACAAAATTATTGCTTCATTCCTGCAAATTAAGAACTCGAAAATTTTACCAGATTAGTATCATATTCTGTCAACCCCGGTTGTACCTTGGGTTGTGTTAAGAATTACCGAATGATAATTGACAAAGAAGGATGAAAAACAAGAATACACAGATTTAAATAGAAAACCCTAATCGGGAAAAACTACTGGCAGAGGAAAAAATTTCACTATGTCGAAAATAAGGTACAGAAGGTAGAGTTTTACAGCCGAAAATATATATAATCTCAAAACCCTAAAATACATACGTGTACAGACGGAAATTGTACGGACAAAACAGCCTAATAAAATAGGTCCAGGATTGGGCCTATCGGCTTGATTCCTCCGCTTCCACCACAGATCTTAAAATTTCTCCCAATTACAAAAATGCCACATATGTCGCACCGCGAAGTTTTCGTGCTAGGGCAAATAGAATTCGGGTTACGAACTCTAATAATCTCCACCTTGACACGAATTCCAATTAAGGAATAACTCTAATCTTCGACAAAAATACATTCTCCACCTCTTCTACAAAGAAGGCAAAACTCAGCAAGTAACACCAACCAAGTCTAAGCAACGCTTAAACTTGTCTCCAGGAAGTGCCTTAGCCATCATATCAACAGGACTATCATGAGTACTAACTTTGCACACAATTATATCATCTCGAGCAATAATATCACGAATAAAATGATACTGCACATCAATGTGCTTGGTCCTCTCATGAAACATCTGATCTTTTGTGAGAAAAATAGCACTCTGACTGTCACAAAAAATTATGGTCAATTGTAAGCTTTCACTGAGTTCACTAAATAGTCCCTTCAACCAAATAGCTTCCTTACACGCTTCAGTAATAGCAATGTATTCAGCCTCAGTAGTAGACAATACAATTGTAGTCTGTAAGGTAGCTTTCTAACTGATAGCATAATCACCAATGGTGAAAATATATCCAGTGAGAGATCTTCTCTTATCAAGGTCTCCAGCAAAATCAGAATCAACATATCCTACGACTCGACTTCTAGTTCTCCCAAATTACAAACAAGCATTAGTAGAGCCATATAAGTATCTAAAAATCCATTGAATTGCTTTCCAATGTTCTTTATCAGGATTCACCATGTATCTACTAACAGCGCTGACTACATATGACAAATCTGGATGAGAACAAACTATAGCATACATGAGAGATCCCACTGCACTAGAATATAGAACTCGAGACATATTATCAATCTCATCATCTGATTTTGGAGATAAAGCAAATGAAAGTCTGAAATGAGCTGCTAATGGAGTACTAACAGGTTTAGCATTCTGCATATTAAATCTGTACAGAACTTTCTCAATATACCCTTTTTGACTTAGGTACAATTTACCTGTCTTTTTATTTCTCAGAATCTCTATTCCAAGTATCTTCTTTACTGCTCCTAAATCTTTCATCTCAAACTCCTTACTAAGCTGATTTTTGACCTTTCTAATCTCTTCTTTATCCTTGGCTGCTATCAACATGTCATCGACGTATAAGAGTAGATATATAAAAGACCTATTAACACTCTTCTGAAAGTAAACACAACTGTTATAGCTGCTTCTCTTGAAATCATGAGTGGTCATAAATGAATCAAACCTCTTATATCACTATCTGGGTGACTGTTTCAAGCTATACAGAGACTTCTTCAATAAACACACAGAGTCCTCCTTTCCTGAGTCTACAAAACTCTCTGGCCATTTCATGTAGATATTTTCTTCAAGTTCTCCATGTAAGAATGTTGTCTTTACATCTAACTGCTCAAGCTCAAGATCATGCATAGCTACAATACCAAGTAAAACTCGAATTGAACTATGCTTTACAACTGGAAAAAACACATCTGTAAAGTCTACGCCTGGAACCTGACTGTAGCCCTTTGCAACTAGTCTCACCTTATACCTAGATTCTTCAATTCCTAGTGTTCCTTCTTTCCTTTTGTAGATCCATTTGCAATGAACAACTTTCTTATCTTTAGATAGTTTCACCAAGTCCCATGTGCCATTCTTATGAAGTGATTCCATCTCTTCTTGCATGGCAATCATCCATTTCCCAGAGTCATTACAACTAACTGCCTCTGCATAGGTAGAAGGTTCTTTACTAGAATCTATACCTTCAGCCACATTCAAAGCATAGGCAACTAGATCAGCCTCAGCATACCCTTGTGGAGGTCTTATGTCTCTTTTAGGCCTATCTTTAACAATAGAATATTGTGGTGACGCTGGTGGTGGCGATAGTGGTGTAGAGGATACTGACTGAGATGTAGATGCTGGTATAGTTTCTAACCTAATCTCAAGCTCCACTTGAGTTTTTGATTTCTGCTATTGTTTACTACTAGAATCTCTAAGAGACAAATCACGAAACATAGCAGATTCATCAAAAATAATATATCTACTCATTATAATCTTCCGAGTTTCTGGATACCATAGCTTATATCCTTTAACACCAGCCTTATAGCCTAGAAACATGCACTTCATAGATCTTGGTTCTAACTTTCCATTATCAATATGAGCATATGCAGGACACCCAAATATCTTTAAATCAGAATAATTAGCAGGAGTACTAGACCATACCTCTTCTGGAGTCTTTTCTCAATAGCAGTTGAAGGAGATCTATTAATCAGAAAATAGATTGTAGAGGTAGCTTCTACCCAAAAAGACTTAGGTAAATTAGCATTGGAGAGCATGCAATATACTCTCTCCATCAAAGTCCTATTCATACGCTCTGCCATACCATTTTGTTACGGAGTACGGCAAACTATTAAATGCCTCACGATTCCTTCTGACTTGTAAAAAATATTAAACTCTTCAGAACAAAACTCCAAGACATTATCAGTGCGGAGATGTTTGATCTGCTTCCCTATCTGCTTCTCGATCATAGTCTTCCACTCCTTAAATGTAGGTAACACATCATTCTAATGCTTCAGGAAAAACACCCAAAGCTTTCTGGAGAAATCATCGATAATCGTCAGCAAATATCTAGCACCTCCTTTAGAAGGTACCCTAGATGGTCCCCAGAGATCAGAATGTATATAATCAAGTGTTCCCTTTGTGTTGTGGATACCTTGTAAATCTAATTCTCTTCTGCTTCCCAAAAATGCAATGCTCATAGAACTTCAGTTTACTAGTACTTTGCCCATCAAGAAGTCCTCTTTTGCTTAATTCAGCCATACCATTCTCACTCATATGCCCAAGATGCATATGCCAAAGTCTACTGACTTCGTCATATGACAATAAAGGAGTAGAGATAGCTACTTCACCGATAACTGTAGAACCCAACAAGACATATAATTCAGCAGATCTTTTCTTGCCCTTCATCACGACAAGAGCTCCTCTAGAAACCTTCAGAACTCCATCTTCACCAGTGTAGTTGTACCCTTTTGAATCCAGAGTACTCAAAGAGATCAGATTTCTCTTGAAATCTGGAACATGTCTCACACCACCGAGAGTCCTGACAACTCTATCAAATATCTTAATTTTGACTGTTCCAATACCAGTAACTTTACAAGGCACATTATTTTCCATCAACATAACACCTTTGGCTACCGTTTCATATGTCGAAAACCAATCCCTATTAGGACACATATGAAATGTGCAACGAGAATCGAGAATCCAGTCATCATATGATTTGGAGTCGCCATCAGAAACAACTAAGAGCTCTTCATCACTGATATCATCTTTAGCAACACTGGCTTCACTGGTATTTTCAGTTTGTTTTCCCTTGTGATTAGGAGCAACCTTCCTATTCTTGTTCTTAAGCTTATGGCATTCAGATTTGATGTGGCCCTTTTTCTTGCAATAATTGCGAGTTTTACTTTTATTTCTAAATTTCGATCTGCCTCTATTATCACTCCCAGAATTCCTCTCCTGCATTCTACCTCTAGCAACGAGACCCTCTGCCTGAGTCTCAGTCCCTGTAATAATTTGATCCATCTTCTCCTTAGAGAGCAGAGAATCATAAGCCATGCTCAGAGTAAGAGATTCACGACTATACAAAATAGTGTCACTAAAAGGCGTATATGAAGGGGGCAACGAATACAGCAAAATCAGCGCTAAATCCTCAGACTCATATTTAACCTCCAAAGCTTCCAGATCAGAAACAATTTCCTTAAAGACGTTTATGTACTCTTCTAGAGACGTACCTTATGCCATACGATGAGAATACAGTCACTGCTTCTGATACAGCTTGTTGGTTAGACTTTTCGTCATGCACAGCTGCTCTAATTTCAATCACAAAGCCGCGACAGTTTTCTCATTCAGAACGTCTTGTAATATCTGATTCAACAGATGCAGTTGAATCTGAGATAGGGCTTTTCGATCCCTTCGCTGCTTTTCCTCCATTGATAATGATGAAGGCATCACATTAATCCCTAACAGTGCATCATTCAAATCCAACTGCGTCAGGACAACCCGTATCTTAACCTGCCATAACGAAAATCTGGTGTTGCGATCCAAAAGCAGAATATCATACTTCATGGTTGCCATTATCGTAATCAAACCTGGATTAAAGCTTTGATACCAGTTTGTTAAGAATTACCGAACGATAAATGACAAAAAAGGATGAAAAATAAGAACATACAGATTTAAGTGGAAAACCCTAATCGGGGAAAACCACTAGTAGAGGAGAAAATTTCACTATGTTAAAAATAAGGTACAGAAGGTAGAGTTTTACAGCCGAAAATATATATAATCTCAAAACCCTAAAATACATATGTGTACAGGCCTATCGGCCTGATCCCTCCGCTTCCACCACAGATCTCAAAATTTCTCCCAATTATAAAAATGTCACATATGTCGCACCGCGAAGTTTTCGGACTAGGACAAATAGAATTCGGATCAGGAACTCTAACAGGTTGCAGAATGTTTTTCCAACTAGCTAGAAATTCAAATGTTTATTTGAAAAATACTTAAATGCAAAATTTACTTGCTGGTTGTTCTTTGACTTTCTCTGTTCTATTATAAAATGGATCAAGACAGAAAATAACACTACTGCAAATAGAGGAATTCAATCAAAACAATTTGGATGAAAATGTTTTGCTAAGCAATCAAGACACCAGTACCATGACCAAAACAATAGTACAGAAAACTCCATATAGGTTATAGGGTTTGTAGCCAAGTTGAATAACACTCGTCCAAATCTCTTAATCCTCATTTTAAATATATATGACCATCTCTTTTATTCACATTAGTTCATTATATGAAAGAAAGATTCTGTTTCGGTTTCAGTTTCTTATGTGATCAATCTGTTCAGGCTGTCTCGAACATAACAAGATATGGTTCATTACTCAGAGCTAGTGCCAGAGCCCTTTTTGAACCCACTGTAACGATACCAACATCTTGACATAAAAATTGGCAGAAATTACAGACTGTGGGACATAAAACAAGCTTGTAATCATCATTATGTTTCTCAATCTTAAACCAGTTGTCTACCGTTCCAGGACCGGGCGGCCCATAACACCATTAGTTGTCACAAATCAGTGCCCAAGAAATGGGTCGTAGCTATCCAATTTCCAGACCGTTGACTGAAAACAGAGAGTCACACCTGGGAACTTGATGTTAAGATCAGAGGACAAACGAACAACAGTGTCATTGGGGTTAACAGGCCAAAAAGTAAGTGGAATGCCGCTCGTTCCATCAAGATCTTTCTGAATAATGTCAGGCGGGCATCTTTTACTTTGATGAGTAATGGCCATTCCAATCCCTCCACCGCTATCTCGAATGGCCGGCATGATGTGATAATGAACACCTTTTTGGAGTTCCTTCCCAGAGCTATCGAGCACTGCGGCAGGAGCAGCATTGGCTAGGCTAGGCCTATGCTTTGCTGTGAAACATAAGAGAAGGAATGACAATATTTTTAGCAAACTAGTAACTTCCATTGCTATTGCCTTACTGTTTTTTTCCATAAATGGCGTAAAAATGGCTTGTATTTATAGAGCTAATGGTGAATTAAAAGTTAAATGAGGACACTTGAGCTTTGGAGTGGAAGCTTCAGCACGCTGTTTCAATGCATTAAGGCATAGGAAGTCCCCAAATATAGGATAGATATGGTCTAAATCCAAAACTCCATTTGCTAATTATCTAAACTAATTAAAAAGTTCTAATAGCAAATATTAAACGCTTAATTAATATCACCCAGTATGGAATACTAAATCTGATCCAAATCCGAACATTTTCTAAAAAATCTAAAATAATTATGAAAGTTCAACTACGCAGATATTAGACACTTATTCATGTCAGCCAGTATAGAATATACTGTCTGGTCCAAATCAAAACTTCATTTGGTAAAAAATTTAAACTAATCAGGAAAGTTCAATTTAGCAGATATTAAACACCTAATTTATTAATGTTTCTGAAGAAAAGAAACTTGGTCATCCTACTAGTTCAAAATAAAAACAATTGACTACTAAGTTAATGATACAGAAGAGATGTCAATATGTGCCAGACTTTATGGGTGTACTCATATTCTGAAGAAAAAAACATAGTATGGGCTTGTCCTAGACTACATTAAGGTGAGTTTGGACTAGCCCATTAATATGGTTAGGGTTGAGCATTAGCATTAGACCAATTGGTCAACCTACGTATTAAAACCGCATTTAGTCATTTTATATATAACTTTAAATATATTTCTTAATTGAATTTTTTTAAAAAAAAATTAATTAAATATTTTCATTTATATGTTTTCAAAGTTATTTATTTCCTTTTTTTATTTATTTTTAATTTATTTAGATTTTAAAATAATATGAATATGTTTTTAAAATATTTTATTCTAACAAAAAACAAAGGGATAATATAATCACTATTAAATAGTAGTGCTCAATAAATTTTAAAAATATTAAGGCACAAAAGAACAACGAAATTAGGTATGCATTTTAGTCCGTATAGGTACGACTCACTTAGGTACGCATAAAATATGGGTTAAACTGGTGAGCTGTACTAGGTTCCTTAATAGGAATAAGGGTCGGGCTAGCCTAACCCACATTTTATGAGGGTTAGACCGGGCTAGCCTGGTCCATTTTACATCTCGGCATAGTGTGTGTTAGGGGTGTAAAAAGAGCCTGAAAGACCGACATCTAATGGGCTTCCCTGAAAATAGCCTAATTTGAATTTGACCTAAGCCCAATAATGTATGAGCCCAACTCAAACCCAATTATTCTTAGGGTCAGTTTTAAGCTGAATATTATTTTTATATGAATTGGTTCGAAACCTAATTTCAAGCTTGAACTTGAAATTCAAGCTCAAAGCTCGATCTAAAAGGCCCAAAAACTCGAAAAAAATCACTAAAAATTAAAAATAAATGCCTCGAATTAAGCCAGGAATTTTAAAGAGAGAAGTTCATAAATACTCGTTTTATTAAGCACATTTTCATGAATACCTATTTTCTAGTAATACCTGTTTTTGTACTTATTTTAGGAGAAATGTAAATCAAAAGTACTTTATACATAAAATATATATATCATGATATATATTTTATAAATAAAAATTGTGTTAATTACATTTTATACCTTGTATTTTGATTGTTTATTCAATTTATACCTTATGTTTTAATTATTATTAATATTGCCCTCCAAATTTGAAATTTGTAACAAATTTATACTTTATTTAGATCAAACACCAATTTTAACTATTGAGTTTACCAAAATACTATTTTAAACTTTAAAGATATATATTTTAGTACTTAATTTAAATTTAAGAATGATTAAAATAAATAATCAAAAGAACAAATATTTTTTAAAAAAACCTACAAAAATTAAATATTATTTATAAAACTATTTATTGATATCGCTATTGGAAAATTTGTTCACAAAACTGCGAAAAATCGTGCTAATATCAGTAAAATTAGGGAAAGATCAAAGACATATTGGTAATTTAGTAAATTCGTAATTTATTAAACAAAAGCTCATTTTTGACATTTTTTTAAAAATAATTAGTTCAAATACAACTTATACACGACAAATATACTTTCAAAAAGGGGGTAAAATGAATGACAGAAAGAACATAATCTAAGAGAAGAGATTATCAAAACTTTCAAATCTAAGAGAATTGTTATATGCAAATATACTCAAACTCTATTTCATAGTACTAATATTTTTAGGCTAAGATCGTACTTCTAAAATTTTCAAAAATCCTAGAAATTTATTTTAGTATTAATGATATCTTATTATGAATAAATGTAAAATATTATTAAATATTTTTATATTAATATATTTGTGATGATGTTTTTCAGTTATAGTTAAATATTACATTAATTATTGAAAAACATGGTACAACATAAGCAACATATATGCTATTTTTTTTGTACGAAAGCTAATTTATTAATGAATTATTAGATAATTTAGCATGTTCTAAAGTTTTATTAAAAAATTCTATAATTTTAGGCAATTACTTGTGATTTCCATGATTTTTTTTGAATTTTCAATATTATGCCTGATATTTCCCTAAAATCGGAGTATTGATATTTCTATCGATACTGATATTTTCATCCTTGGGCAAAGGAGTATTTTGCCAGAAAAAAAAACTCAAATCTGGGGCCAAGAAAGGAGGCCCCCCCCCCCAAAAAAAGAAGAAAAAAAAGAGACCAAACTATCCCTTAATTGGTCACACCTTTATCACTTGTTTTTGGTACTACGTGGTAACATAGAGGATTTCAATCCTACATTATGTGCAAATTAAGCACTCTAATATTTATTTTACAAAAGTCTCTTGGTACCTAAGACCGGGTTGATTGTAGTGGATGTAGAATGTTTCTTCAACTAGAAACTCAAATTTTTCCTCGAAAAATACTCGATGTAGAATTACTTTTTGATTGTAGTTTGACCTTTTGTACTCTATCCTAAAATGGATCATTACAGAACCAATACAGTACAGAAAATAGAGGAATTCAAGCGAAAAAGTGTTCAATCGAAACACCAAAACCATATATGTTATAAAGGTTTGCAGCCATGTCGAACAATATCATCCAATTAAATCCATATTTGAAATACAAAAGAGGGTCATTATTTATTGATATTATGGGGCCCGTTCCTAAATCATGCACCACATGGACGATAAAGTGGCTGAACAGGTCACATGGGAGACATGTCTAAAAGGACCACTTAAAAGCCACACGAGTCGCATGTGATATCGTATGGGCCCGTGGGCTGTCAGAGGCTAGGGCCGAATTCATCCTAGAACTTAGACAGGTTCGGCCTAGTCTAATTCCTACTCGACAGCTGGGGGTCAGGACCCTCGAGGGTCTTCCACCAGAAGACCATTAGAGGCAGCGCACTACTCCAGACCCAGACAGGACATTTAATGCGATCTTGGGTAGGTGCGTCTATTGGGCAAACCATCCTGACAGAACGGCAGTTTGTCAAAGTCTAGCTCCCGAAAGGCTCGAGCCATAGGAGATGGCAGAAAGCAGGCCACGATGACTCAGGGGAAATCACGGTAACCATGGCCCGTGATTTCTGGAGTAAGTCATGATGAAAAAAAGGTACTCAATCCTGGGATTGAGAGCCAAAAAGCTCCCAATTCTAGGATTATATATACGAGCCTTGCTCCCCCCCAGAAAATAGACAGATAGACATATACAGAGAAATACTTAATCTTTGCTACTCAATCTTAGGGATAAATATCTGACTTAAGCATCAGAGAGTTTTTACAGCTGGCCACCCCTGCCTCTTTGACCCGACCTGAAGTAAAAAATACTCTGGGATAGCGAGGATACGTGGATAGTTGGTGGATATAGCATCAGCAATTCCGGAACACGCGGACAGCTGGTAAGAATCGCACCAACAGTTTTGCGCCATCTGTGGGAATTGTTAAGCTCGAGAGAAAGAGTAAGAGTCTCACGACCACGCTCTCCCTGAAAAAAAAGCCATACAACGTCGGATAGCACCCTCAAGAATGACAACCAGGAGCACACATCCTGACACCGAAGGAAGCTCCCGGGAAGCGCGACTAGGTCTAGAGCAAAAGCTGGACCAAATGCTTGCCGCCTTGGCAGAAGCGAATAGGAAGGCGGAGATAGCCCACGAGGCCGTCCTGGGCTTAAAAGATGAAGTCGCAGAAGTTCGTAGAGATAATGCCCGCCTTGAAGGGCTGTTGGCAAGCGAAGCCAGGAGCGGGCAAAGAGAGGACTTTGGCGAAGAGGTCCAACAAGAGTCTAGGGGCTAACCTCCGAGGGAAGTCTTCGCCCCATCCAGATCGCAGATGTAAGGGGAGCGACAAAGCTAAATGAGGCCTATCCAGGCCGGAGCGGCGATGGACAGAAGACACCAGGAAAGCCCAGAAGGTCTGCTTCCAAACTGGAAACAAGAGATGATGCCGGAGCTGAGTAAGAGGCTCCGGGCCTATCACAGCCAGACCCCTGATGATCTAGTAGAACAGACTGTGCGAGGGATCAACCAGACGGTCTTCGCCGATTGGATCCAGCTGGAGCCCAAGCCAAAGGACTTCACAACCCCGACCTTCAGACCGTTCGAGGGAAATACCGACCCCCTCGACCACATATACCACTTTTAGCAGAAGATAGCCTTGGAGATCAGGGACGAGGCTGTGACATGCAAAGTCTTCTCCATTACCCTGGCAGGGCCAGCCCTGTTATGGTTCAGAAAACTTCCGGAGAAGTCTATAAATGGGTTTGAAAATTTTTGTAAACTCTTCTTAAAGCAGTACGCGGGCGTTCGGAGGTAGCAGAAAACCAACGGTTGGAGCAATCTACGAACGAGTCTCCAAGAGAATACTTGTCACGTTTCTTGGAGGTAGTATCCTTGGTGCATAACGCTGACTCGGCCCAAGCTGTGAGCTTGTTCGTCAAGGGCCTGTAGCCAGGATCGATGCTATCGGATCATCTACTTTTAAATTTGCCATATGACATGACAGACATCCAGGAAAAATCAGAAAGAGTATTTAGGGTGCTAGAAAGCCACCAGAAAGTGCCCAAGGCCTCCGCCGCGATAACAACAGTGCCGACGCAAACCCAGGCCACACAAGGAATAAAAAGGCCTGCGCCGGCCCAGGGGCCAACTCCGAAGCAGGGAGCCCCAACCCAAGGCGGTCAAGAAAATGGCAAGAGGAGCAAGATGTTTAAGGAACCTCTTCCGAAGTATGAGCTTAACACACCGATCGATGTGATCTACCTCAAGAACAGGGACAAGGGCATTTTTAAAGACCCGCCCAAGTCTAGTGTTCCTGAGCACATGAAGAACAGGAGCAGATACTACCAATTTCACAAAGATCACGGGCATGATACTATCAACTACCGTAGCCTTTACACGCAGGTTATGATGGCAATCCAAGCTAACAAGTTGAAGCAGTACGTAAAGACGGGCAGGAGCTAGTCGAAGGAGGATGCCGCCGGACCCGAAAAAGGAAAGCAGACCCAAGAGAGGGCTCTGAGAATAGTGCTAATGATCATAGGCAGGCCAGAGCTAGAAAAGAACCGAAGAGAGGGCGAAGTGCCTGAGGGACATAGGGTATTCCGTGAACCACCTGACAACGGGAGAAAACTACGCCTCAGCCGCCCCCATCGCCTTCACCCAGCAAGACTTGGCCACAGTGCGCCTGCCTCATGATGACCCTCTGGTGATTAAGATACAGATCGACTTCGCATTGGTCGGAAGGGTCCTGGTCGACGGTCGGAGTAGCATTGACGTCCTATTCCTCAGCACGTTCGAAAACATGGGCCTGAATCAGAACATGCTCAGATCGAACTGTCAGCCACTTTTCACCTTCGACAGCACTAAGGTCAGCCCTTTGGGCATCGTGACTCTGAAGGTCTGTGCCGCAGAGAGTTTCCTGGACATAGACTTCGTCGTCATCGATTGCCAGTCCTCCTTCAACGTTATCATGAGGAGAGGGTGGATCCATGCCATGCATGGTTTCGCCTCCACCCTCTACCAGGTCTTAAGGTATCAGTCGAAGGATGGTACTTACATGATAGACATTAGAGGAGACCAGACCTCCGTGAGGAAATGTTTTTTGACCGCCTTGAAGGGAGCCGATGCGAGCGCAAATGCCTCGACTGGGGACAGATAGCAATCAAAGAACTGCCTGCCAGCGTACATGAAGCTAATCGAGGAGGAGTTTGATTGCCCAGAAACCACGATTGAGGAGCTGGTGGCGGTCCTTTTGAAAGAAGTAGAACCGGGGAAAGAGTCTTGATCGGGGCCCTGCTGCCTAAGGAGGAAAAGAGTTAACTGTTGGAATTCCTTAGGCAGAATGAAGACGTCTTCGCGTGGTCCCACGATGACATGCCCGGAATAGACCCCGCGCACACCTGCCACCGATTGAATATAGACCCCAATTTTCCTCCTGTCAGACAGAGGCCTCGAAGGTTCGTGCCAGAGAAGAATAGGATAATCAACAAGGAGGTAGAGATGCTACTAGAGAACGACCTGATCATGGAATACGTATACACGTGTTGGGTCTCCAACCCGGTGGTGGTGAAGAAGAAAAACGACGATGATGGTACTTGCATAGACTTCACCAATCTGAACAAGGCCTGCCTGAAGGATAGCTTCTCTCTGCCGAAGATCAATCAAATGGTCGCTGCGACGGCTGGATTCGATAGGATGAGCTTCCTAGATGCCTACTCTAGATACAACCAGATCCCTCTATATGAGGAAGACCAGATTCATATGGCATTCATTATGGAGCGAGGTCTGTACTATTACAGACGCATGCCTTTTGGCTTGAAGAACATGGGGGCAACCTACCAGAAGCTCATGAACAAAATGTTCACTGAGCTACTAAGGAAGACGATGGAGGTCTACATTAACGACATGGTCGTAAAGAGCAAAGAAGCTTCAGACCATCTGGGACATCTGGACGAATGTTTCCAGATTCTAAGGCAATACCGGATGCATCTGAACCCCAAGAAATGCGCGTTCGGGGTGTCCTCTGGCCAACCTGATCCAGTTATCCTCAATCGCAGATGTACAAAGACCCTCAGCCATTCGGGAGGTCCAGCGCCTAACCAGGAAGATAGCCCCTCTCAGCCGGTTTGTCTCTAAAATGTCTGATCGATGTAAGCCTTTCTTCCAATGCATAAAGAAGAGTTCTGCAATCGTCTGGGGGGAGGAGCAGGATAAGGCACTGACAGAGCTCAAACTGTACTTAAGTCACCCGCCTATCCTGACTTGGGGTAATGCCTATATGCTTATTTAACAGTGTCCGAAGTAGCGATTAGCGCCGTATTGTTCGTCAAGGAAGACAGCAAGTAGAAGCCGGTATTTTATGCAAGCCGTATGCTCCAGGACGCCGAGACACAATACAGTATGGCGGAGAAACTAGTCCTCACTTTGGTCAATGCTAAGAAAAGACTTAGGCAATACTTCGAGGCACACTCGATTACGGTGTATATGGAATTCCCCATCCGGCAAATCTTGGCTAAACTGGACCTATCGGGATGACTGACCAAGTGGGGCATCGAGCTGGGGATATACGACATCGAGTATCAGCCTCGAGTGGTGAAGAAAAGGCAAGTCATGGCAAACTTCATAGTGGAAATCCAATACTTCAGTGAGCCGCACGACCCACTTCAGACGTCTCTGTCTCATATCCTTTCAGCCTAGACTCTCTACACTAATGGATCCACGAATGCCTCGGGGTTAGGAATCGGAATAGTCCTGCAAACCCTAGCAGGACTCAGGGTAGAGAAAGCTTTGAGGCTTGGTTTCCAGGCAACGAACAATGAGGCAGAATACGAGGTGCTGCTGCAAGGCCTTGAGCTAGCTCTGCACTTCGGAGTAGAGAACATCGCAGTAAGGACTGACTCGTAGCTGATCGTGGGTCAGGTTAGGGGAAACTTCGAAGTAAAAGAGCCAAGATTACACAGGTACTTCTCCAGGGTATTGGGGGCGAAAGCTCGCTTTAGCAGCTTCGATATCGAACAGATACCAAGGGAGATGAACCAAAAGGCTGATGAGCTAGCTAGAAGCATGTCGATCGGGGGGACAATCAAACACACAAAGAGTTTGCTAGAAGGTGAAACACGAGAGACCCTTCTGAGACCCTCACATGCCACGTGTTTGTGACTGACTCCGAAGATGAAGGCTAGATGAGACCCATCACCCAATACCTGGTGACGGGAAACCTACCCGTAGACCTCCAAAAGGGGAGGTCGATCAGACTGAAGGCTGCCCGATACTCGAAGGTGGGGGGGCTGACTATATAGAAGATCAACGATGGGACTAATGCTGAGGTGCGTAGGCCCCATCGAGGCGCAGAAGCTAATAGAGGAAATCCACGAGGGAGTGTGTGGCAACCACTCTAGTAGGCATAGCCTCGCCCATAAGGCCTTAACGGCTGGGTACTTCTGGCTATGCAGGATGACTGAGGCGGCCCAGTTTGTCAAGAAATGTGACAAGTAATAAAGGTTTGCCCCCATGAAGCGCCAACCCACGGAGGAACTCCATTCGAACATAACTCCTTGGCCCTTCGCTAAATGGGGTTTGGACATCGTCAGAGAGCTCCCCAGAAGTCTAAGGGGACGAAGCTATGTCTTGCTGGCTACCAATTATTTCACCAAATGGGTAGAAGCTGAAGCTTATACTGTAACACCCCCTAGTTAAACCATATTATCATATACAGTCAAACTATGAAGTATTATTCTTTCTTAAACATTATTTTTTGTTTTGATAAAAAGGTGGGCAATTTTTTTTGAACTTTCTAAAACTTTAGGACAAAAGAAACTGTACGACATTTCTTGTTAAAAGTGTCTTTACAAAATGTACAATCAAAAGAGGTTTTCACTAGTCGATTTTGCCATCAGCAGTAATATTTACATTACAACAAAATATCTCAAAAAAAAAAAATGTTGCCATAGGTCAAGCTCATCTAGATCTGTATGATCATGGCGACAAAAGGCAAGCTAGGCAACTAGCTAGTCAACACCAAAATGTGCCTCCTCATCTGCATCACAAGACTAAAATGAGCTAAAACTCAGTAAGTAAAAACTATGCATGCTTATGTATGCTTTAAAATTTCGTAAAGTTCCCATTGTACCCTTTTCTTTCTTAAACATTTACCCTTTTCTTTCTTAAACATTTTAGTTCATGTATTTTCCTTAAAACTTATTCATAATTGGGCCCCTTAGAGCATTGCTAGTCCCATAAGTCGATAGGCCATGATAACATTAGGCGGAAGTCTGGCCAAGAGTAAAAATAAGGTGCGACTGTCGTGTGAGGTTTTTGAAAACTTCTTCCCTCATCAAAGGGGCATCCCACACCATGCTAATCTTATCCCACTTCAACGAGACACATCATAAGATCTGCAAATCCCGCTTCAACGAGAGAGTCTGCATCAACAGACTTACCTATCCAGCTCCGACAGACTAACAATTGCCATTAAAACTTATCTTATAAAATTGGTACAATGGTACTCACTTTCAAATACTCTTATAAAAAAAGTCTCCATTTGCATGCAAAACATGCCATGCACATGTCATTTCATAACTTTCAGGAATAAGTAAGTTTCACATAAATACATCTTCCGTATAGTTCTTGTGATGCAATTGTAAGTCTTTACTTACCTCGTGTCCTGAATAGGAACCGATAGTGGAAAGAGTCAATATCCTCCAGAGATTGGTGTGCTAATCACCTGTCATAAATTACTATTATTCAAGATGCACATTTTACAAAAAGAATGCATTAAGATACTTGAATAAGACCGAAATCAGAACTTTCACTAATTTAGGAAACTTAATCTTAAAATGACTCAGGAGTATATAAATTACTTAAGGTACTTGGTAGACAATAACTAGCATTGAAAAACTGTTCAAAAGTATTTAAAATATGAATGCTAGTTCATTAGCACAAAATGATCCAAAATGGCACATAATTTTGTAAAAACAAGTCCATTTGCTCCTAAATGGTGCCATTTTATTTTAAAAAAATTTGGACAGCACCTCCCCTATTTTAGGGACATTCTCACATGATTAAAATTATGTTTTTAAACCTGCCATAACAATTAACAATCTAATTCCCACATATACACATCAAAGAGGATCATTTGGAACAATCTAAGTGCATTTGAATTCCTTTCAATCTTTTACAAAGTTTAAACGACTTTTACACTTGTGTGCCATCATAAACAACCATCAAATAAGTGTAATAACTAATATAATCAATAAAATATATACTATAAGTTTAAAAAATCAGATTACAAATATGGAAAACTTAATCTACCACACATGAAAACACTTAAATCCATAAATAGCAATCTTTGGGGCCTTAGGTTTAACTTTAATCCTCCACCTAAATTTTATATTTTCAGTGATATATAAGGTTCCTAGGATCATTATTCACCAAATAATTACTTTGGTTTAAGGGCTAACACAAAAGAAATTAACTATAAGTTCAAAATCATACATAATACTCACTATGACTATTTTGAGCTTTTGTTAGATTTCTTGCCTTCTACCTCCACCAAACTGATTCTCTAAGCTTAGAATTAGATTTTTAGACTTAAGAAGACCTGAAGAAACCATTATTTAAGTGGGAACAATTAGAAAATTGAAATTATAGGGAAAGACCTAGAAAGAAAAATTAGTAGAACTACCTTGACTAGTTTTGATCTATCTTGCTTTCTAGAGCTCCAACTTGAGTTCTACTACTTGGAAACTCTTGGAGATGGTTAAGGGAAGTTGAGAGAAGTGTCAAAAGGTATTGGAGAGGCTCAGATCGTGGCTGGAGAGAAAGGGAAAGCAAATGACCAGATTTGGTCAAAAATCAATACTTAAAGGCTAAGAATGGCATAACTTAAATTCTAAGGGGAATTTTAGGTATTTTGCTCATTACCTTCCATGTGTCAAGCTCTAAAACATCCTTAGCATACTCACCACGTTGCTGGTCAATCCTATACACCTAAGTGTAGACCAAAATTGTGAAACCTAGCTTAGAAAGTTAAATCTAGTCATACTTTGACTTATGATCCTATATGGCCAATCTTATTCTAATTTGGTGGAACCTAGCCCCATAACCAATCATTAAACATAAAAATAAAGTCCATTAGACTCTAATTGATGATGCAAATAAAGTATAATTGCCCAATTCATAGAATGTACAAAGATGACATTACGCGATTAAGCTGAATCTAAGCTAGCTTAGTGTAATTAAACACAGTTCAATATAATGACTGTCATCTCATGCTTACCTGGAACGAAAATTTTTGAAAATTCTAGAAATAAGTCCTAAACATTAAATTAAAGCTATTTGATGGGCTAAATGCACAGTGAATTTGGTTATGAAAAGCATGAAAGATGCATTTTACCGAAAACTACTATTTGACTAAGTTATCAATAAGTATGATCTTAACGCATGTGCACATAGTATTGCTTTCATAATTATATTCTTTGTTCTTTTAGCACACTGAGCTCTCTCTCTAAGGATATTGAACCTTTATACTGCATTGAGACACTTCGATAATCGTTAGTGTAATAACATGTATGTAAATACACATAATATAATGAATGAGTATGTTACTACAAAACTAGTATTAACGACTTCTAGATGTCTAATATGTAATTAGAATATATTTATTATTGGCTTAATATGCATGTGAGAATCTTGGGCACCACAATTCTCCCCTCCTTATAAAATTTCGTCCTCGAAATTTGCTTACCCAAATAGGTGTGGATACTTAATTTTCATCTCTTCTTCTCTTTCCCATGTGGCCTCTTCCACTTCATGGTTCTTCCACAATACTTTGACCAAAGGAATTTTCTTGTTTCTAAGTTCTTTTTCTTTTGTATCCAAAATCTTCACTGGATGTACCTCATAGCTCACATCTTGATTTAGCTCCAATTGCTCAAAATTCAGAACATGTGAAGGATTTGAAATGTATCTTCTTAACATAGAGACATGAAATACATTGTGTACATTCGACAATGATGGTGGCAAAGCGAGTCTATAGGCAACATCTCCAACTTTGTCGAGTATCTCAAAAGGACCTACATATCTGGGACTTAGCTTTCCTTTCTTTCCAAACCTTATAATTCCTTTCATAGGAGCAACCTTCAGAAATACTTTATCTCCAACGTCAAATTCTAGTTTTCTTCTTTGAGGATCTGAATAACGTTTCTGTCTACTTTAAGCAGCTAGTATCCTTTTTCAAATCTTTTCTGTTGCCTCATTTGTCTCTCTTATTAATTATGGACCCAGAAATTTTCTCTCCCCCATCTCATCCCAATGAATAGGAGATCTGCACTTTCTTCTGTACAATACTTCATATGAGGGCATTTCAATGGAAGCTTGGTAACTGTTATTGTAAGCAAATTCTATAAGTGGCAGGTATTTGCTCCATGATCCATGGAATTCCAACACATAAGCTCTGAGCATGTCTTCAAGGGTCTGTATAGTCCTCTCTGATTGCCCATCAGTTTGTGGATGAAAAGCTGTACTAAATGCCAATTTTGTACCCATTGCCTCTTGAACACTCCTCCAAAATTTCGAAGTAAATCTAGAATCTCAGTCAGAAATGATAACTTTTGGAACACCATGTAGTCTCACAATCTCCTGAACATATAACCGAGCAAACTGGTCAAAGTTATAGATTATTCTAACTGGAAGGAAATGAGCTGATTTGGTATATCTATCCACAATCACCCAAATAGCATCATGTCCCTTAGTTGTCTTAGGAAGTCCAACAACAAGATCCATAGCAATCTCTTCCCATTTCCATTCAGGTATGTTCAAAGGCTTTAATTTCCCAGCAAGTCTTTGATGTTCAGCTTTGACTTGCTGGCATGTGGGACACTGCTCTACAAACTCAACCACATCTTTCTTCATACCAGGCCACCAGTAATACATCTTTAAGTCTCTATACATCTTTGTAGTGCCAGGATGCACAGAGTAGGGAGTGGTATGAGCTTCTGTCAATATGTCCTTTCTAACAATTCCACTAGGCACACACAATCTATTTCCATATCTGATTACACCATCACCAGAAATTTGGAAGGCCATCTCCTTTCTAGATTCTATCTTACTCTTTAAATTCATCATATTGGGATCCATATTCTGGCCTTGTTTGATTTTCTCTAAAATTGTTGGCTGAAGAGTAAGAGCTGCCAATATTTCTATTAAACCTGTAGGCACAATCTCTAACTCTAACTTATGTAAATCCATTAAAAGATGTTTCCTATCAATATGCTTAACAATCATAGTAGCCAATGATTTCCTACTTAGAGCATCACATTGGCTTTTCCTGGATGATAGTTAATCTCACAGTCATAATCTTTCACCAGTTCAAGCCATCTTCTTTGTCTCATATTCAGTTCTTTTTGGGTAAAGAAGTACTTTAGACTCTTGTGATCTGTGTAGATCTCACACTTCTCCCCATAGAGATAGTTCTCCAAATTTTCAGTGCAAAGACAACTGCTGCTAGCTCTAAATCATGAGTAGGATACTTCTTTTCATATTCCTTCAATTACCTGGAGGCATAAGCAATGACTTTGCCATTTTGCATCAGAACACAACCTAGACCATTCTTTGAGGCATCACTATAAACAACAAATCCTCCTGATCTGGATGGTATTGAAAGTATAGGGGCTGTTATCAAACGATGCTTCAACTCCTCAAAACTCTTTTCACAATTTTCGTTCCAGTGAAACTTCACATTCTTCCTCGTTAAATGAGTCAATGGAGAAGCTAACTTCGAGAAACCTTTAACAAAGCGTCTATAATAACTAGCTAACCCCAAGAAGCTACGAATCTCAGAAACATTTGTAGGTCTCAACCAATTATTCACAGCTTCAACTTTTGTTGGATCCACAGAAATACCATTTTCAGAAATCACATGACAAAGAAAGATAACTTTCTCTAACCAGAATTCACACTTCTTAAACTTAGCATACAACTGCTTT
>JXTB01000156.1:338803-355187 GCA_002914805.1 Parasponia andersonii | reverse complement strand
CAAACTCTATCTCTCTATCAGGTGGTAACCGAGACAAATCTTCAGGAAATAGATCTAGAAATTCACTAACTACCGGCACTTCTTCAGGCTTTACTTTTAACTCTTCTTTAGTATCCATTATGTTGGCCAAGTAACCCATGCATCCCTTTTCTAGTAACTTCCTTGCTTTTATTGAGGAGATTATTAGAATCATCGAGTTTCCACTAGTACCAACAAAAGTGAACTTCTCTGTACTTGGTTGCTGAAACACTACCCTCTTCAAATAGCAATCAATAGTAGCATGGTATTTTGATAACCAATCCATACCTAAGATAACCTCAAAATCTTGCATATCCAATAATATCAAATCTACACACAAATCTTTACCAGCTATTTGGATTGGACATGCCTTAAGAACTTGATCAGAACATAAAACTTCTCCTGATGGAATGGTTACACAATATTTGAAATTCAAGTACTCTGGTGTTTTGCCCAATTTTCTCACAAATGCAGGCGATGCAAATGCATGTGTAGCCCCTGAATCTATTAATGCATGAATAGGAATACCAAAGATAAGGATCTCAGCTGCTACAACAGATGGGTTCACCTCGGCATCTTCTTTGGTCATTGTATACACATGAGCTGCGACTTTCTTCTGCTCATCTGTAGCATTCAGACAATTCTTTGCATAGTGTCTAGATTTTCCGCACAAGAAGCAAGCACCAAAATCCATGAGACATTCTCCACGATGAGTCTTCCCACATTTAGGACAAACAGACCTCTGAGCAGTAGCTGATTTTGTCTGTTGGCCTGTTGCTTGGCATTTCTGTGGCTCTTGTCTTTCTCTTTGATTCTGTTGCCACTTTCTTTTATTTCCACTAACCCCTGGTTGAGTACTCCTCCAAAGGTTGTATTTCTCCTTGCCATATTAATATTTCTACGAATTTCCTGAGCTCTTATAACCCTTAGCTCGGCCTCTTCTGCTTTAAGAGCTTTGTCTGCAACCTCAGCATATGGCATATCTTTAGGAGCAGATATTTTAACTTCCCTATAAATTTCTGCCTTTAGGCCTTGAAGGAACTGGTTTACTTTTAGCTCATTGGTACTCACCATGTGCGGAGCAAATCGGGATAACTCTTCAAATCTCTTTATGTAATCACTAACGGACATACCTCCCTATTTTAGATTAACAAACTCAGCAATCTTCATCATCCTATGTGCATTGCTGAAATATTTTCTGTAGAATATTTCCTTAAACTGCTCCCAAGTAAGCCTAGTAATATCAGTGATGGACTTCATAGAATCCCACCAATGTCTAGCATCTATCTGGAACATAAAAGTAGCACATGAAACTTTTTCCTCATCAGAGATTCTAATGTAATAAAAAATACCCTCAATACTCCTAACCCACTCTTCTGCAAGCAGTGGATCAGTTTCACCCTTGAAAACTGGAGGCTTATTCTTTCTAAACCTCTCACAAGCGGGTTCATAATTTTCTTGTCTAACTATGGCCTGTGATAGTGCTTGATCTCCACGCCTTTCCTCCATTTCTATAAGCCTTTCTAACTGTCTTGCTTGGGTCTCAACCAACTCTGTCAACCTTCCTATATCAAGATCCTTGTTGATCTCATTTTCAGTAGCACTTGTCTTATCATCCCTTCGCTTGCTAGCTTGACCCTTAGGCCTTGGCATAATTCCCTGTACAGTTTCCATTTCACTTACATCCGTGCATAACAGCCAATAATAAAGACATAACATATGGCATCAAATTTAATGCTAACATAGGAAATTAAAACTTACTGGTTGACTGAGCTTTTTGTCACATGATCATACCTATGTAGATAGTCTTCAGAAATGATTAAACTTCCGCTCTGATACCAACACTGTAACACCCCCTAGTTTAACCATATTGTCATATACAGTCAAACTATGAAGTATTATTCTTTCTTAAACATTATCTTTTGTTTTGATAAAAAGGTGGACAAGTTTTTTTGAACTTTCTAGAACTTTAGGATAAAAGAAACTGCATGGCATTTCTTGTTAAAAGTGTCTTTACAAAATGTACAATCAAAAGAGGTTTTCACCAGTCGATTTTGCCATCAGCTGTAATATTTACATTACACCAAAATATCTCAGAACAAAAATGTCGCCCACAGGTCAAGCTCGTCTACATCTGTATGATCACGGCGACAAAAGGCAAGCCAGGCAACCAGCTAGTCAACACCAAAATGTGCCTCCTCATCTGCATCACAAGACTAAAATGAGCTAAAGCTCAGTAAGTAAAACTATGCATGCTTATGTATGCTTTAAAATTTCGTAAAGTTCCCATTGTACCCTTTTCTTTCTTAAACATTTACCCTTTTCTTTCTTAAACATTTTAGTTCATGTATTTTCCTTAAAACTTATTCATAATTGGGCCCCTTAGAGCATTGCTAGTCCCGTAAGTCGATAGGCCGTGATAACATTAGGCGGAACTCTGGCCAAGAGTAAAAATAAGGTGCGACTGTCGTGTGAGGTTTTTGAAAACTTCTTCCCTCATCAAAGGGGCATTCCACACCGTGCTAATCTTGTCCCACTTCAACGAGACACATCATAAGATCTGCAAATCCCGCTTCAACGGGAGAGTCTGCATCAACAGACTTACCTATCCAGCTCCGACAAACTAACAATTGCCATTAAAACTTATCTTATAAAATTGGTACAATGGTACTCACTTTCAAATACTCTTATAATAAAAGTCTCCATTTGCATGCAAAACATGCCATGCACATGCCATTTCATAACTTTCAGGAATAAGTAAGTTTCACATAAATACATCTTCCATATAGTTCTTGTGATGCAGTTGTAAGTCTTTACTTACCTCGTGTCCTGAATAGGAATCGATAGTGGAAAGAGTCAATATCCTCTAGAGATTGGTGTGCTAATCACCTGTCATAAATTACTATTATTCAAGATGCACATTTTACAAAAAGAATGCATTAAGATACTTGAATAAGACCGAAATCAGAACTTTCACCAATTTAGGAAACTTAATCTTAAAATGACTCAGGAGTGTATAAATCACTTAAGGCATTTGGTAGTCAATAACTAGCATTGAAAAACTATTCAAAAGTATTTAAAATATGAATGCTAGTTCATTAGCACAAAATGATCCAAAATGGCACATAATTTTGTAAACAAGTCCATTTGCTCCTAAATGGTGCCATTTCATTTTAAAAATATTTGGACAGCACCTCCCCTATTTTAGGGACATTCCCACATGATTAAAATCATGGTATTAAATCTGCCATAACAATTAACAATCCAATTCCTACATATACACATCAAAGAGGATCATTTGGAACAACCTAAGTGCATTTGAATTCCTTTCAATCTTTTACAAAGTTTAAACGACTTTTACACTTATGTGCCATCATAACCAGCCATCAAATAAGTGTAATAACTAATAGAATCAATAAAATATATACTATAAGTTTAAGAAATCAGATTACAAATATGGAAAACTTAATCTACCACACATGAAAACACTTAAATCCATAAATAGCGATCTTTGGGGCCTTAGATTTAACTTTAATCCTCCACCTAAATTTTATATTTCTAGTGATATATAAGGTTCTTAGGATCATTATTCATCAAATAATTGCTTTGGTTTAAGGGCTAACACAAAAGAAATTAACTATAAGTTCAAAATCATACATAATGCTCACTTTGACTAGTTTGAGCTTTTGTTGGATTTCTTGCCTTCTACCTCCTCCAAACTGATTCTCTAAGCTTAGAATTAGATTTTTGGACTTAAGAAGACCTGAAGAAACCATTATTTAAGTGGTAATAATTAGAGAATTGAAATTATAGGGAAAGACCTAGAAAGAAAAATTAGTAGAACTACCTTGACTAGTTTTGATCTACCTTGCTTTCTAGAGCTCCAACTTGAGTTCTACCACTTGGAAACTCTTAGAGATGGTTAAGGGAAGTTGAGAGAAGTGTCAAAAGGTATTGGAGAGGCTCAGGTCGTTGCTGGAGAGAAAGGGAAAGCAAATGACCAGATTTGGTCAAAAATCAATACTTAAAGGCTAAGAATGGCATAACTTAAATTCTAAGGGAAATTTTAGGTATTTTGCTCATTACCTTCTATGTGTCAAGCTCTAAAACATCCTTAGCATACTCACCACGTTGCTGGTCAATCCTATACACCCAAGTGTAGACCAAATTGGTGAAACCTAGCTCAGAAAGTGAAATGTAGTCATATTTTGACTTATGATCCTATATGGCCAATCTTATTCTAATTTGGTGGAACCTAGCCCCATAACCAGTCATTAAACATAAAAAGAAAGTCCATTAGACTCTAATTGATAATACAAATAAAGTATAATTGCCCAATTCATAGAATGTACAAAGATGACTTTACGCGATTAAGCTGAATCTAAGTTAGCTTAGTGTAATTAAACACAGTTCAGTATAATGACTGTCATCTCGTGCTTACCTAGAACGAACATTTTTGAAAATGCTAGAAATAAGTCTTAAACATTAAATTAAAGCTATTTGATGGGCTAAATGCACAGTGAATTTGGTTCTGAAAGGCATGAAAGATGCATTTTACCGAAAAACTACTATTTAACTAAGTTATCAATAAGTACGATCTTAACGCATGTGCACATAGTATTGCTTTCATAATTATATTCTTTGTTCTTTTAGCACACGGAACTCTCTCTCTAAGGATATTGAACCTTTACACTGCATTGGGACACTTCGATAATCATTAGTGTAATAACATATATGTAAATACACATAACATAATGATTGAGTATATTACTACAAAACTAGTATTAACGACTTCTAGATGCCTAATATGCAATTAGAACATATTTATTATTGGCTTAATATACATGTGAGAATCTTGGGCACAACATACATGACCGTCAATAAGGTAGACACGATTAACTTTATTTGGAAAAATATAATCTGCTGATATGGAATCCCGAAAGAGATACACGCTGATCATGGCACACAGTTCCAAAATGCTAAGCTTAAGGAGATGTGTGAATTGTATGATATAAAGCTCAGCTTCTCATCCGTAAACTACTCTCAGGGGAACGCCTAGGCCGAGGCAACGAACAAGGCCATATTCAACAATATAAAAAAGAACTTGTAGGAGGCTAAAGGAAGTTGGTTAGAAGAGCTACCGGTCGTCGTGTAGGCCCATCGAGCCACAGAGCGGAGATCAACAGGAAGAACATCGTTCGCCATGGTCTACTGGTCGGAGGCTATGATCCCGATCAAGATTGGCTTCCCGACCCTTCTCTCTATGGTGGTAAGAGGTGCCTCCCTGAACGAGCAGTAGCTAAGCCATAACACAGCCCTTCTGGAAGAAACAAGGGACATGGCCCTAGTCCATCTGGCCTCATACCACCAGTAGGCCAGGTCTTACTACACAAAGAAGGTTAACGCTCGTCAGTTTAATGCTGGAGATTGGGTCTTATAGGTCAGAACAGGAAATTCCTCGAAGCTAGACTCTAACTGGGTCGGGCCCTACGAGGTGATCGAGGCACTTAACAATGGTGCATACGTCCTGAAAGAACTCAAGACCGGGAAGAGCCTACCAAACACATGGAATGCCCAGCACTTAAAAAAGTATCACGTGTGAGACACATATAAATGCTTGTATTATTAAACAGCTTAATTCCAAAATAGGTCAAGACTTCTACTACACGGATTTATCCTTTGGATTGCTATGAAGAAGGGTCTGCCCCCAGTGCCAGACCCTATGAACTATTCGTGCAAATAAAGATCGTACTATGGGAATCATATCGCGCAATAAAATGCTTGCCGATGGCCCGAGAAAACGTACGAGGAGGAATGAGCTGCGCAATAAAATGCTTGCCAGCAAATCTCAATAAAGATAGTACTATAGGAATCACATCGTGTAATAAAATGCTTGCCGATGGCTCGAGAAAACGTACGAGGAGGAATGAGCTGTGCAATAAAATGCTTGCCAGCAGACATCAATAAAGATCATAATATGGAAATCACATCGCGCAATAAAATGCTTGCCGATGGCTCGAGAAAATGTACGAGGAGGAACAAGCTGCACAATAAAATGCTTGCCAGTAGACCTCAATAAAGATTGTACTATGGGAATCACATCGAGCAATAAAATGTTTGCCGATGGCCCGAGAAAACATACGAAGAGGAGTGAGCTGTGCAATAAAATGCTTGCTAATAGACTTCATCAAAAATCGTACCACGGGGATCACGTCGCTCGTCGACGACCCGAGAGGACGTAGGAAGGGCAACAGGCTGTGCAGCAAAAACTTGCCACTGACCCTCAAAGAATACCTGCAGGATGGGGAAGAACTGAGCAATAAGACCCTCCCAAAGAACACCTAAGCTAAGTGTGAGCCAAAGGTAAACAGTGTTGGTAAGTTGACCTAACACTTAGGAAAATCATACATGCATGCAGATATGGAAAAACACATGGCCATATCATGAACGCAGCAAAAAAATTAGCAGATTTAGGTTTTAAAATTTTTACATGAAAACAGTTTTTATAATTATATAACATACATGCATCATATACAGAATCATGTACAACATAAATCAAATCTAGATACAAAACCCTAGAGATGAGATTAGGGTTTACCTCTTGTAATGAGTTCCTCCTTGATCTCCTTCTTAATGGTGATCAAACCTCCAACTCTAGATCTTCTTGTCTATGCTCTTGCTCTTGGTTGATGAAGCGAGTGGGCACCAAGTCGAAACCTTCGTTGGAGAACTATCAAGAACGCCTTCTTGATCCTATGGAACACTGGGATGTGAGATGAGACTATGAGATTGTAGGAAACATTTTTCTCTCTCCCTTAGCCTAAGTTGGCTGAACTCTCTCTCTCTCCCTATGCCTTATGCGTGTGACTCCTTAGAGTTACTGTGTAGGTTTTTCTCTCATAGATCTTATATATATGGGACCAAAAACTGCTAACCCTAGTCCAATTAGGATTGGGCTTGTTCTCAAATTTGGGCTTTGGATGTATTTTTATAAATATGTCCAACTCATGAAACTTATTTATAAAAATACCAACTTCTGTGTAGAATCATTATTTTACACAGTTTTATGAAACTTATTTCACAAATACCACGAACCAATTATTGAGCTTAATTGAGCTAGACAAGGGACCTAATGGATCCAAATAATCTAAGCTCCAATAATATGATAAATACATAATAACTCTTATTATGGTATTTATATAAATATTATTAGTAAAGGGGACACTCCACTAAAGACCCAATACTATACTCTTAGATTAAATGTCATGCCTTTTATAGAGATTTAATCAACTAACCTTGATTAACCAATCCATCTAGCATATTCTATACCACATATATAATCCCTATACAATGCTGTAGTTGGATAGGTGAAATTACCAGAATACCCCTCCAACACCTATTTACCTTTAAGTTACCATCTTTCTATCAAGGAATAATGTTGTCGATAATTTTGTTCTCAATGGCCATTTAGACAAAATTATCAACCAATTCACAAAGTGAATACTAAGATCTTAGATTTAATTATTCCATGAATCTTGAAAGAACCTAAAGTGGCATTAATGTATAGTGTACTTAACTGTTTGTTGCTCCCATCAATTCATAAGTCATAACCTCCAATATGCCAGAGTTCACCTCTAACTTCATAGAGGTTAGTCTTTTAACAAATCAAAAGGCTATAACCTATGAAAGCAAGTCCAGTCAAACATCAAGGATTAAGATTTATATGCTAAGAGCTAGTTTGTGATAATATAAGAATTGAGTTACGGCACTCTAATTTTTTATATTACCTGGTCTAGTTTAATACACATAATTTGTTTATATTGTATTAGTGTTTCTATCAAAAGTCAGATACTTCAATGATTTGAGACACATTATTCCCGTTGAGATAGACAAACACTACAACCTATAGTAAATAAAGTATTCCATCTTGATTTACAGATTGTAAACTACTTCATTTAGACTTAGATAAAGAAACAAGTCTCCCCATAATTAACACTTAATCATGTTTGTTTCTTTATACACATATAAAGTCATGGAATCTTTTTCAGATGAATAAACTATTCAACTAAGATAGTTTAATCTAGCAAATATCATAATTTCATATAAGAGATAGTTGTTTATAATCAAATATTAAAATTGGAAATCTGCTTTTTAGGGAAAAAATCCCAACAAACAGGGCCAGGGTCTACCCATTGGAAGTAGACTCTCCCCAGGGAGTACCTTAGCTATGTATAAGCCAAAGGTAAATGGGGTCAGGGTCAACCCACTGGAAGTAGACCCTCCCTAGAGAGTGCCTTAGCTACGCACGGACTGAAAGTGAACGGAGCCAAGGCCTACCCGTTAGAAGTAGGCCCAGACAAGACCAAATGCAAATGTAGAAATTAAAACCAAATATTGTTTATTATTACTTGAATTACAGGATGTATGGTCAACACGGACGCGGACCTGGTGTCTCTATTTATAAGAAGCAGGTCTTGGACGGACTTGCAATGACACTTCGGAGTGGTAACGCCCAGTTCGCTCCTGGAGAGAGCCAAGCCCAGGCCTCTTCCTCTGCAGTGACAGGTCCAAACAATTGTCGACCAATCCCTGGAGCTGGTTCCTGGCACATTCCCATTTAGGGTCAGAGAAGTTCAACCATACGCGCAGATTATATTCTGCTAAGACAAGTCATAACAGAAATTATACATCCTCAAAGCCGGACAGGCCGGGACTCACCTCCCGATCTCCGGAGCTAACCTCGTCAGTCATAGCATAGGGGGAATTTACTAATAACTCCACATCATATATGATTGGGCCAGAACTAGAAGTCGGGCGGACCGCCGACAAGGGAATGGCATCGTATATGATATTCGACCCTGACCACGAATATAGGCAACAAAAAGAAAATCAACACAGAACAAACGTGAGAAAAGTACGCCGTTTTTATTATTTAAACAGTTGCTTGCAACAGGGGTCAGCTTTACACGATGCGGTCAGTAATTTACAAATACACAAAAGAGCAAGGGGCCCTAATTACCTCTGGTGAGGGGAACGATGCTAGCTTCAACGCTTGGAGTAGCTTCGGCAGAGAACGGCATACCGGGGTCGGAATCGATGCTAGACAAGACCACCGTACTTGACCCTCCACCAGTCAAGGCGCCAAGGCCAGGCTGACCCCCAGGAACATCCGTGGCTTGTTCTGGCAGACCGGAAGCAAGGACAATCTCTCTGGTGACAGAAGCAGATGTAGATGGCCTGTATTTTTCTTTGTCGAGCATCTTCAGTACATCAGCAGAGTACATGATATTAATCTCGTCCCCTAACTGTTGCGTGTAGTACCTGATAGAATAATGGTCCCTCTTGACACCCTTCTGCTCATTAAAGTGGTCTGGCGTTACCACCTCCGCATGGCTCTCGAATTCCCTATTCTCCCAGCCAGACCTGTAACTTTCAACAGAAAGGATATCCACCTGCCTCTAGTACCTTGTCTTCAGCTTCTCCGCGTCCGCCAACCTATCTCTCAGCCTAAGCTCTGCTTGTCGCTACGACAAGTCGATCAAAAGAGTGTTAATATCGGCGAAATCTTCGCTACGCTTGCAAGAAAACTTGACATGAGCCTTCATCAGTTTTTTGTGATCCAAGTAGAGATGTCGGATTGCCTCGTTGGACCGGTGAGCTTGCGCTGCAAGGAATGGGCCTCTAGCTTAGTTTTTACCTCAGTTTTCCTCGCCTCTTTAGCCTCGTCGATGGCTTTGTCACGAGCAATGAAAGCCAGCCCCATCCCTGCCCCCGCGTTCTGCAGCTCCTGCTCCTTGACCTTGAGCTCGGCTTGGGCCAGCCTGACAGCCTTGGCTTAGGCTAGCCTGGCAGTCTCTGCCTCAGCTAACTTGGTGACCAGCTCCTCACGCCTGGCCCTCTCGATGCTTAAAGCATGGGCCATTGCACTGCTGACCCTAGCCTCATCCAGGCTCCGATACAAGTCGAAGTCCACCCTCAACATGGCAAGGGTGGTCTCACTCTGCTCGGCTATCATAGCAAGAGCGTTCAGCTACCTAGTCAGCTCACTGATGCGAGAGGAAAAGAAGGAGGCGGCTTGCTGCAGAATATAAGAAAGGGGGTCAGTGTTCAGAAAAATGCCCAAAAACATGGAGGTGACGGCTAGACGAGCCAAACCAGTGTAATGCTGCGGCCGGTAATGAGCTCTATGTTCTCCAAGGAGAGTGACTCCAGCTCGAACTCTACGGCTGGACCCTCTCCCTAGGCATTGTCCGTGTCTGGGGAACACGATTCTACCCCGCCGATCGTGAAGACACATTCACCCCCCACCAAGCGCACTTTAGTAGCTTCTTTCGACGCTCCCGAAGTGGTGAAAGTGGGGGCGGTGAACAGTTGGGCGCTACCAGGCGCACCTTCGGCGATAGCTAGAGGTGGCGCATCCTCAGTAGAAGAAGCCGTGGCGACTACTGCTACTTCAGCGGCTTCGGCTATCACCTCCCTCAGAGACCAGCCTGACTGTAATTTTTCGGTCCTATCTTGACCAGCATCCTTAGATGGACCGCCTCGCACAGATGGGCCTCCTTCTCATGAGGGTCCGGGTAGCCCCGTCATCATCGCTGTCAGAAGAAGGGGCAGTTCTACCTCTCTTCTCCACCGGGCTTTCCTTCCCCTTAGACGAATCGGCTTTGTGACCCCACTTCATGGAGACCAAGGGAAGGGAAGACATCGGAGACTTCAGCCTTAAAGCCCCTATGCTGAGCTCGGCAGTCTCTATACGGGAGCTAGTAGTACTAGACCCCGCACCCGCCTTCGAAACAGAGCAAGGGGCGAAGGAAGTCGGTGCAGTAGGCTCCCCTAGCAAGCTCGAAGGCGCCCCCTTGACATACACGATCTTTATGGCCAGCGCCACCTGAGTCGCGAGCCCGCCCGCCTCGAGAGAAGGCATCACGGGTGCTTCACTCCTGGATGCGAACAGATCCTCTAGGTCATCGTCCGAGCCCATTCTTAGGGTGATAGTTCCTTGCCCCTCGGCCTCGTCCTCAGAGGACACCACCAGACACCGACCAGCGGGGACCTTGGATCGGGCTCTATATGCAACAACACTCCCCTTGGCCGAGGATGGGTCTGCTGGAGGGCCTGCGTCCAAACCTGTAAGAGTAAGCAACATGATTAGAACGCAGCCTTAACCTGATTGACGGAACCCTAGAGCACAAAATGAACTAACCCCTAACCCGCTTGGGGGCAGCGATTTCCTCTTATCAAAGCCTGATGCACTCATCGGTCACGAGCTTCACCGCCTCTTCGAGCTCTGACTAGTCAGCGCCACCAGGTCATGGGGACCTGCCAGCTGGCTCAAGGCTGTGATCTGACGACCCACCATGGTGATGCGACTCTGCTCATCCCAGCAGAACTGGTTCAGAGCCGAGGCATCAAGCTGGCTCCAAAGGTGCTTAGTGATAACCCACATGTCCAGTGGAAAAAGGAGATACAAGACTATTCTCACCATTGTATTCATCACCTGGGGATGCAGGACGGCCTGAATATGTCACAGTCCCAGGAAGACCCGAAGATGATGACCCTCTCCACCTCCTTGAGCCATCCTGCTGACAGCCGCGGCTCAAACCTGCTTTCCTTCACAGAGGCTGCGCAAAGTAAAACATCATGAGTAACAATGGACAAAGTGCACGCAGACCCAAAAATCAGTACTCAGTACTTACTTTGCAGAAAAAATGGGAGAATTTGGAAACCCTCTCCATTCACCCAGGGAGAGCACCACACCCCTCTGATGGCATATAGCTTAGAGTAGGAATCCCATTGCTTGTCCAACCTCAGCAAGCCCCAGAAAACGTGGCGCCCTGGGAGCGGCTAGAGGTAGAAAGTGGACTAAGAGCTCTTTTTGGGGATGAGGATGAGCTTGTAGGTGTAAAAAAACACCTCCAGGTCGATATGCATGTTGAGGAGGACTGATAGGGCAGAAAGTCCCATCAGGATCATGACCCCGTTGGCGTTCAGTTGCATCTGGTGAATCCCCATAAGATTGAAGAACTGGTGGACCAGGGGAGAAAGGGGAAATCGCAGCCATTCCAGGTGCCTCCTCCCTAAGACGAAGGATCCTTCGGGGGCAGAAGGGCGAAGGAACTAGTCCGCCAGGCCCTCGATCCTTTCTAAAGTAACTCCGCCAGGGAAGCAGAGCTACCTCCTTAATGAGCCCAACTCGGAATCTGTGACGGGGTGAAGTTTCTGACTCTAGTTCGGGGCCATTGTTTTGGATGCGATCAAAGAGAGCGAAAGGTTCTAGAAAAGGGGAGATTCGGAAACCCTAGGATTTGAGAAAGCTGGAATATTTGGAGATTTTGGTAAAGTAAGAAATGAGCACAAGCGCGGCTTTTATGGAGGGGGAACCGAAGAGTTTTTCCTAGAGGAGAACAGTGCAAGAAAGATGGAAGCACTAGAATTTAAAAATTTTGAAAAATTGCGACACTGGATAGCATGCACCAGCATCAATAATTGGGGAGAAATGACGGTAAAAATCCACTTGTTCCCCTTAAATTGGAGGACTGGAGACACGATTTCCCCACTTGATAGATGCGAATCCATCAAATAGGGAAATGGGGATAGTTATGGAGCCCGTTCCTAAATCATGTACCACGTGGATGATAAAGTGACTGAACAGGTCACAGGGGGGACACACCATCTGACACGTGTCTAAAAAGGACCGCTAAAAAGCCACACGAGTCGCACGTGATACCGTATGAGCCCGTGGGCTGTCGGAGGCCAGGGCCGAATCTATCCCAAACTCTGGACGAGTTCGGTCTAATCTAATTCCTACCTCGACATCTGGGGGTCAGGACCCTCGAGGGTCTTCCACCAGAAGACCATTGAAGGTAGCGCACTGCTCTAGACCAAGACAGGGCATTTAATGCAATCCTTGGTAAATGCACGCATTGGGCAAACCGTCCTGACAAAACGGTGGTTTGTCAAAGTCTCAACCCCAACAGGCTCGAGCCATAGGGGATGGCAGAAAGCAGGCCACGACGATGCAGGGGAAATCACAGTAACTACGGCCTGTGATTTCTGGAGTAAGTCATAATGAAAAAATGTACTCAATCTTGGGATTGAGAGCCAGAAAGCTCCCAGTTCTAGGATTATATATACGAGCCCTGCTTCTCCCTGGGAAATAGACAGATAGACATATACAGAGAAATACTTAATCTTTGCCACTCAATCTTAGGGATAAACATCTGACTTAAGAATCGGAGAGTCTTTGTAGGTGGCCACTCCCGCCTCTCTGACCCGACTTGAAGTCAAAAGCACTTTGGGATAGCGAGGATACATGGACAGCTGGTGGATATAGCATCAGCAGTTCCGGAACACGTGGACAGCTGGTAAGAATCGCACCAACAGATATTAGTTCAAAAAAAAAAAAGGCCTCTAATCTGATCATTGTACTCAGACTCTCTTGAACATGACAATAAATGACAATAAATGGTTGATCACTCAAAGCAGAAATTACAAACGGTGGGGCAGAAAACAAGCTTGTAATCATTATTATGTTTCTCAATCTTAAACCAGTTACTTATCATTTCATGACCGGGGTTGCCTTAAACACCGCCAGTTGTCACAAACCACTGTCCAAGCAACTCATTGAAGCTATCCAATTTCCAGACCGTTGACTGAACACAGATGGTCGCAGCTGAGAACTTGATGTTAAGATCAGTGGACAATCGAACAACACTTTCCCTGGGGTTGACAGGGAAGAACGTCAGCGGAAGACCACTCGATACCTCAAATTGTTCCTGAACAACGTCTAGTGGGCAGCTTTTATTACGAGTTGCGGCTAGCGTGAGCCCTCCGCCTCTCCCTCGAATGACTGGCAAGATGTGATAATTAACACCCTTTTAGAGTTTCTTCCCGGAGATGTCGAGCACTGCGGGGGGAGCAGCATTGGCTAGGCTGGACGCATGCTTTGCTGTGAAATATACGAGAAGGAACGATATTGTTAGTAAACTAGTTGCTTCCATTTGTTTGTCCATATATAGATGGAGAGGAAGGCCTGTATTTATAGCGCTAAAGGGGAGTTGATTTTGAATATTGTGAACGCCTAATATAAGCATTGGAGGGGTGGAGGGCACGGAAACTATACCACGTTCTTTCTCATACAATATTTAGGCACACAAAGTCACCCAACATAGAATAGATCTTGTCGACATTCCAAACTCCATTTGCTAAAAAAAATCTAAACTGATTAAGAAGTTCAAATTAGCGGATATCAAACACATAATTAATGTTTCTGAAGAGCAAAGAGACCTTTTGTCATCATAATTGTTCAAAATGATTACAATTTATTAGTTAGCTAATGGCATAGTGTGTGGTTCATTTGTTTAGAATAAAGTGCGTAAGCGACATATCATAAGCAGGTAAAAGTCAAACGTTTTGCTATTTAATTTAGTTATGAGATAGATACCATATAGTTATAAAATAGTTGAGTCAACTATTTCGCCTTTGAAAATCACATGGCGTGGTCGGTTAAGATAGCCAGAACACGACATGATAATTAATTTTACAACGGAATTTATGGAAGTAGAGATGATATCTTGTGAATACTTTGTAAAAAGTTGGTGAATTGACCGGCATGAAGGGAGCATGCGTGTACAATTCATTATGCTACTATAGTATATGTACAAAATGAATAATGGTTCATAAATTCTTAGATGTTGGAGGAAAATTTTAGAATAATATTCCACCTTTAGAAAAACATTGTCTTAATTACTTCCAATATTTCTCATCAGTCATGAATCTTGTGAAATCCGATAAAAATTGTAAGGACAAATTGGTCTTTTGATCCCAAAAAAAAAAAGAATTTGGACGGATTTGGGTCTAAGTTCATCTAGGCAAAAATGTAAGAAAAGTTTAAAAATTGGGGTCAAAATGTAATTATTCAAGGGTGTTTTTGAGAAAATTTTCAGAAAACTAGGTCCAAGTGCAAATAAGCAAAACAGTGCCCAATTAACCAAAAGTTAGCACGTGGCGTACAGTTACGAAAATTGCCCATAAATCCCTATATTTTCTCTTTCTTTTTTGATTTAGTCCCCGGAGCAAAACCCAAAGCCCGAAATTCGGTGAAGCTCTGTTGAGCTACCTCTGGCCGTCGCTACCCCACGCCACCAACCGGCGTCGACGCCTGGTTGCCGGACGAAACTTCTACCACCAGGACCAGCCCCATCGGAGCCGCCGATCGCTAGAAAAATGCAGAAAATATCGCAGCTGGTTTTGCTCACCGGAGCCAATTCTGGCCACCGTTCGCTGCAAAACTGGTCGTCGTGGACTCGTCTCCTCACGAGTAATCTGATGGTAGGTACCTCGTGTCTTAATTTTTCTCCGTTTAATTATAATTTTGTTGGACAGTTTTGTGTGTAATTGGTTTTGAAATTAACTTTTCGATCAGACCGTTAGATTTTAAAACTAATATCATTTTTGGAATCTACGTTGAAAATGGTGAAAAATGAGATGTATATTGACTATGTTCTGAAACGGGCCTGATAAACGAAATCGGATGGCTCAGATTTACCTCGATTTGCGTATCATATGGGCCTGCATCCAAATTTGGTAAATTATATGTCTAACCTAGGGTTTTTGGGTGCTCTAAATTCAATGGTGAAGTCTGTTTCATAATTTGAAGCTCCGTTTGAAAATCAAGTTTTCAAATCAAGGAACCAAAGTTTTGAAAACGACGTCCGCTCTTCCAAACGACGCCAAACTTTCTCTATGGCCTTGTAATGTTAGTTAGACGCTCGATAGAGGTAGGGATTCGATTATTTGATTCAAAAATTAATTTAATTTATGAATTTCACATATTTTCAATAAATATAGAATTTCGTGAAATAATTTATAAGAATTGTGTTTATGTCCATTTTTAACCTGATTTGAGATATAAACTGTCTAGGAGACACGTCACACTGGTTGGCGTGTCATATATACTATTTTGGATTGTTTTCTGTAGGAAATTAGATTTTTGGGTTTTGATATAAAATAGTTGTTGTAATGCCGAAATTTTTAGAAAATCCAAAATGGTTTGAGAACTCAGTTTTGAGAAGTGGAAGTGATTCGATTAAAGAATACTGTGTGGTTATTTTGAGATTTTGTGGAAATATGGTATATTCTTATCCTATCATTCATATAAAAATTGCATATATTTACACATTTACGATACCCTACATTGGGTGATCGGACTTACGATGCCTCACATAGGGTGATTGGACTTACGATACCCCGCATCGGGTGATCGGACTTACGGCCTCTTTAGGTGGCTCAGACTTACGAGTGATCTATTAGGATACTTCGGATATCATGATTGCATGCATGGTTATATGTTGGCTTGAATAGATAT